>CBVK0100099668.1:0-23698 GCA_900067695.1 Picea abies | reverse complement strand
TCTCGGCATTCCTGCTGAACCGCTCTTCCGATCTCACATGCACATGCTGTATATGTATGTGATAGGTTCCATCTGTAGGGATGGACAAAATTCTCTGTCTGAGATTTTTCTGATTTCAGTCCGGGTTCTTTGTGGCTTAATGCAAGGAGTTGCATGACAGAGTGTTGAGGACTCCGTGAGCTAGTGAAAGTTTGTACATCTGAGTTCTGTGTTGAATTTAGGAAAATACGTTCCAGGAGGGCACAACAGAGCAATCATAAACTCAAAGGAGAACCTCAAGGTAACTGAACACCTTGGAGGAAAGACTGTGCAGAGGAGGGCATAGAGAGAAGAGAAAATTGTTGAGGATTCTGTGAAGCTCTACCAGGTGGGCATTGAGCATGTGCAAGGAGTGCACGAAGGAACTCTGTTTCGAGTTATGTGAGAAGAGAAGTGTCCAGGAGAAGACACTCACAGAGTTGTTGAAAACTCTGTAGGGTCAGTAAGGTGTGCTTGAGAAGAAGTTCCCAGGAGGGCACTTATATCCCTTTGAGGAGTGAAAGGGACAGAGACATTTGAGGTCTGAGCAGTTGAAGCTCAAGGAGGAAGACACTTATAGAGTTGCTAAAATACTCTGGATGAAGACCTATGCATGGAGTGCACCAGGCCAACACTTGGATGAAGTGTTGAAAGACTTCCATCTGAACACTTGGATGAAGTGTTGAAAGACTTCCATCTGAAGTTAGTCAGGGTGAAAGGAGTGTGCGCAGAGAGAGAACTTGTTTTAAGTTCCAAAGCTTAGGAGAGATAGCATTTTTAGAATGCATATGAGACCCAAGTAGTCGGGCTCGCAGAGGAATCAAAGGTTGAAGCCCTTGATACTTTGAAAATCTTCCAAGTCAGGAAGAAATCAAAAGATCAAGAGGAGGAGCACAATAACTGTCATATTAGCTGCAGAGGAAGGGATCTGCACCATTGAATCTCATGTCCAGATACATAGGAGAGCGTGCAAGAGAAACATATCTGAGCAGTCGGACCTGGAAGTGCACGAACCATAGCCGTTGGATACGGAGGAAGTGCACGAGGTTTAGGCCTTTAGAGTGCATAGGAGGAGAGTCGACTTGCGAAGTCGCAAAGTCCCGAAATCATTGGGATTGCCCATTGTCAGAAGACAGGTGGCAGCAAATCAGCATTTCGCTGACTCGTGACTCAAAGGAGTCAAAGATTTAGTCATGAGAACTCACGAAACATGAAATCATGATTTGATCTGAGCTGTTAGATCAAGAGGAGCATGAACCGTCAGATTTGGGCCGCTCTGTAATATCGACATTTTGGGAGTCGGGAATGTGAAGGGGTCATGACTTAGAGGTTGCAAGTTATGAAATCTCGACATCATCAAAACCGTCCATTGGGAGGGACGCATGGCGAGAGACTAGCATTTCCCTGACTCACAGGAGGGAAAAGTCAAAGGGGGAAATCGTGAGAACTCATGAAATACGAATTCACAATTAAATCACAACCGTTGATCAAGGATAGATTTGGATCGTTGATTGTCTAGGAAGAATTTCGACATTTCAGGGATCGGGAGAACAGAGGTGAACAATATTTCGACCTTGCGATACGTGAAATCCTGATACGCGAAACCTCGACGAGATCTGAGCCGTCAGATCATGAGGGAATCGGGACCATTAGATTGGGAGCTCAGAAATATCAACATTTCGGAAGTCGAGAGAATGGAGGTGAATTGCATCGAGAATTCTCGATACACGAAATGCCGACACACTTGAGAGTTGGGCCTCAGGTCATGGTGAATGGTCACATGGATGGAGGCCAAGGGAAGAGATAAGGAACGTTAAGCTCTTTTCAGAGTTTTGGGAGTCGAAGAGTTAGGGTTGGCTCACTCGCAAAGTCCCAACATGTGAAATCATGATGCGCCTTTTGTGTAGGCAAGAGGTCACAATCCGTGGTCATGTGAAGGTGAGGCTCGTGCTTGGTGCTTGTTCGCATAGGGCGAGTTTCATAAAAGGACCTATGGATTTTTTTGTGGGATTATAACAGGTAATCGAAGCACTGCTTCAGCTCGATAGAATGAAGAACAATCCTTTACCTAGAGGTCAGCAGACCCTGCCAAGGTAGAGGTAGCGGTTCTGCATCATGTGGTATCAGAGCATAGAATTTGTTTGCAGATTTTAGGCAAAGGAAAAAAGAGAAGTTGGGAATTCTCTCGATTCCAGAATGAACAACAGACTTGCCAGGAGGGCTGGTGGATAAAGAGGAGGATGGCTACTGAAGGCCAAAGGAGTGGTCAAGGAAAATACCACCAGCAGAAAAGGAAGGTTGAGATGGACCAAGAGCTCAGTGAGATAAGAGATTGAATGGAGAAGCTTGCATTTAAAATGCAGCAGGATGCTAAGGTGCATTGGGTATATGAGTGGCCCATGAAGAAGAAGGTAAAATGGTTGATTAAGAAATTGTTGGCCAGAGTACAACAACAATTGTTGAGAGCGTGGCTGAAGTATGTTGAAATCCTCAGAGGTGAAGAGGAGACGGTTCACATATGTGATCCAGAAACGGGGAAGAGTCTCAGTGATGGTGAGGAGAAGAGATCAGAGAAGGGTCTCGGAAATGGCTCGGTGAGAAGTGAGGGACTTTTAGGTTTCCTAGAGGGCAATGAGAATAGGTTAATGGTTGATCTCAAAGACTGTTAGGTGGGCAATGAAGAAAGTTCAAATTGCTAGGTGGGCAACGAGATGGGATCATTGGAGGATCTCATAGACTTCCAGGAGGGCAAGGTAGAAATCCCAAATTGCCAGGTGGGAAAGGGAGAGAAGATGAACTCAGCTGAGAGCTCATATCAGCAAGGAGAGTTGATGGAGGAGGATCATAGGAAAATTCTGATCATTGGGGGAATTCAGATATTTCTACCAAGCAGCCCAGTTGAGGCCACAATATGTTTTGTAGATGCAACAATAGAAGAAGGACAACCATCAGTGACTGTCAAAGAAGAAATGGAACAGATGTTGATATCTACCCCAGCAGAAGAAGAGCATGCAGTTAAAATGTTCGCTCCATGGGAGAAGGAGTTAGAAATGTTGGAGGATTGGTTGAACAATCTAGAGCCAGTAGATGAATGCCATGAGAAAACAGTCATGCATATTGTGGGAGAAGAGCATTCAACAAAATTGCTTAGAAGTTTCAGCCATGAAGCTGAACAAGAGATGACTGTAGCATTGAAGCCGACAACAAAATATGAATCAGAATTCCAATCTGAGGAGCAGTTGGAAGAAGTTGGAGATGAACTAGCAGAAAAACTAGCAGAAGATAGTTTTTCAGAGGTAGAAGATGAGAAACAACTCAGTAATGAGACTGCAGAAATGGAGTTTGTAGCAAGGTGGAAAGCTAAAGCCACAAGATATGGAGAAAATAGCAAGGGGGACCAAGACAATCCACCCATTGATAAAGAGGATCTGCAACAGAATAGGGAGCATAAAGAGACCCAACCACTAGAGCAGCTAGATAGGGAGATAGAAGAGATAAGAAGACTAGTGTTGAGGTCAACAGAAAAAACTTCCAGTGAGGAAAATCTGAGCAGAAGGAAGCTTGCCATAGTAGTAGGGAAGAAGCAATACTAGCAACAACAAAGCAGTGGAGCAGATGGACAGCTCCAAAAAATAGTTTGGGATCCAGGTGGATTTCAATAGAGCCGACAATCTCATGAGAAGGAGCTCATGACTTTTTTGTAGCAGTGGAGTATGATGCTGGAGCATCGCTCCAACCCTACAATGAGCTAGCTAAACAACACATCAAGAGCGCATTCAAGGAAGGGAGAGGTGCTAGCCCTCTCATTTTAAATTTTAGGATGTAATTAAATGTTTGTAAGGATGGAAGAGCCAAATCGATGCCTTTGTGCATATAGTAGATAGAGTCGCCTTTAATGGTTTATAGGCTAATAAGATATAGATCTGATTTGGACTAGACAACCATTGAATGTAATTCATTGTAAATTAATGAGAGTAGGTAGCTTGGAGGGAAGAGATCGAGGAGCCCCTTTTGGTAGAAAAGATCTTTGTATCTAGATTCAATAGAGAGAAAGACAGATAGATTAGAAGATAGATTGGAGAGAAGAGAGGAGAGATGAGACTCTGTTACAGTCTAAGCTTTTGTACACATTGGAAAGAGGCATTCTGAGATTAATACAAAGAACAATTTTTCCTGCATGAGAATATTTATGTGTTTATGTGTATTTTGAATGAATGTCTTTTATGTGTTTATATGCATATGCTGTAGATGTATGTGATAGGTTCCATCTACAGGGATAGACAAAATTCTCTGTGTGAGAGTTTTATGATTTTAGTCTGGGTTCTTTGTGGCTTAATGCAAGGGTTTTCATGAGAGAGTGCTAAGGACTGCATGAGCCAGTGCAAGTGTGCACATCTGAGTTCTATGTTGAATTTAGGAAAAGACGTGTCAGGAGGGCACACCAGAGAAATCATAAAATCAACAGAGAACCTCAAGGTTACTGAACACCTTGGATGAAAGACTGTGCAGAGGAGGCATAGAGAGAAGACATAATTGATAAGGATTCTGTGAAGGTCTTCTAGGTGGGCATTGAGCGTGTGCAAGGAGTGCACGAAGGAACTCTGTTTTGAGTTATGTGAGAAGAGAAGTGTCCAGGAGAAGACACTCATAAAGTTTTTGAACACTCTGTAGGCTCAACAAGGTGTGCTTGAGTAGAAGTTGTCAGTAGGGCACTTATATCCCTTAGAGGAATGAAAGGGACAGATACCTTTGAGGTCCAAGTAGTTGAAGCTCAAGGAGGAAGACACTTACAGAGTTGTTGAAATACTCTGGACGAAGACTTGTGAAAGCAGTGCACCAGGCCAACACTTGGATGAAGTGTTGAAAGACTTCCATCTGAAGGCAGTTAGAGTGAAAGGAGTGTGCCCAGAGAGAGAACTTGTTTTAAGTTCCAAAGCTCAAGAGAGATAATGTCGTCACAACGCAGATGAGACCCAAGTAGTCGGGTTTGCAGAGGAATCAAAAGTTGAAGCCTTTGAGACTTTGAAAATCTTCCAAGTCAAGAAGAAATCACAAGCTCAGGAGGAGGAGCACAACAACCGTCAGATCAACTGTAGAGGAAGGGATCTAGATCGTTATTCTCACATCTAGAAACATAGGAGAGCGCGCAAGAGAAACAAATCTGAGCAGTCGGACCTGGAAGCACATGGACCAACAACTGTTGGATCCTGTTAGTGATCAAAATGTAATGAGCTTTTGAGAGCGTTTTCATCTCTCTCTTTTTGATTTATTGTTTTCTTCAGTCTTTTGGCCAGTGTCTTAACCTTCAGTTTCTTCATCAAGCTATTGTTGATCACTTTTGCCCAACATCCTTTGTCTTTTCCCTCTTGATGAGCCATGCAAAAGTGATAGTAAATTGTTAAGCCTTAGTCTATGTTTTGGGTCTTTAAGAGTGGTGTGTGCATATATTAGTGAATACCTTAACTTTAGCTTTAAATGCACATAGAACACATCATATCAATGTATATTAATCTATATACTAAATCCTACAGATCCTAAATATCAACTACAATCATACCACCAGCCACAAGTATTCAAAGCCTAAGCCAAACTCTGAGTCATAACAAAGCGTATATACCTAAGCCACATGCCAACTCATAGCCCATTCAAAAAAGTCAAGCCAAGAGTCATACACAAAGCTGCGAATCAAATCCTAATCTCAATCCTCAAGTTAAGCCAAACTTCACGGCGATGAGTCAACAACAAATCAACACATCAAGTGTAAGTGATGAATTTCTTCTTGGTTCTGTACACCGACTGAAAACCTTCTGCCAGATACCCTATCGATGATTCATATGCCATGTGTCGAGGTGAAGATATGTTGCGCATGTGTTCTAAAAATGTTGGTAGCTCGAGCATTAGTAGTAAGCTACAGGTTTCAAAACACGCAAGAGTCTTGTGTTCTTCAAATGCACAACCCAACCAGAGCACCCAAGCACTAGGTTAAGATCATATGAAGAATATGCTTGCATGATGGATCTTTTCTACAATAACTCCTCTATGAGGCCAGTCTTTAGTTTGAAAATAAAGATGTGTCAAGCACAGGCGCTAAAGACTACACAGGAGTTTTGTGACTGAACAAACTTATTTTCTGGAATGTTTGATAGATCAGAGGCTAGGGTTATAAATGATCTGAGCATCTCATCGTTGAGTACCCAGAAGCATGCATCAGGTTGTGGCGTATGAGCTTCCATATTGTTGGATTGGAAACCAATGGTCGATTGGCTCAACAAGGGTTTCTAGATGAAGATCATATCACCTCAGTGAATGAATTTAGATTTTTGACCTTCAGACATGATGCTAGTCACAGAAAAATATATGAGTATGCGCAAGCAATTAGATTTCCTATAGTCTTATATGGAGAAGATTGGATTTATTTTCGCAAGGACTTGATTGCATACAAGGCTGAAACAGAGTAACCCCTGAGAAGTGAAATGTATAGAAATGGGAAAGTTCTATTAGATTTTCTTGATGGGAAACATATTCTACCTAATCATGTTTTAGATTTCATACAAGGGAAAAATGTGTTAGTGCTAATGAACTCGTCTTTAAAAGGACAGTATCTGTACAATTGAAGTTTCATAATCTTGTAATCATGCAATGAAGAAAATAAAGGGAAGAAAACTACATCAAAGAAATCATCTACTCCTAGGAGTAGCAGAAGAAAAGGAGGGCTATTTCACCTCCTCAGGCCAGAACAGAAACACAGGGTAATGATCAGGTTGAGCAGGTTGCTGAGGAATACCCAAATCGGTCATCCCCAACTCCTCCAGAGGAGTAGAATAGACCTTTGGCAGAGGCTTCTACAAGTAGACCAAGATCAGCTAGGTCTCAGAAGATTAATCAATTATTGAAGAAGGTTTATGACTTAGAAGTTTTTGAGAAGCAGATCATAAAGATAAACGCAGAATTGAATGATAAGAACATTAAACTTTATGACATTAGTCGAGATATCTTGGAAGAGCATAGCAAAACCTTGAAAAGGAACAAGATGTTGATGGAAGAGAATATAAATCTGTATAGACAGTTCAGTCTTTTGATGAAAGACTCACAAACTTCGTCTCAAAAGCAGTTAGCAGAGGTAGACACTACTCGAGATGAGGAAAAAAAACCTTCCACACAGCAAGTTAAAGTCCCAAATTTGCACGAGGAAGAGTTGCATCATCAAAGAGGCCTTGAACACTCATCAAAGCATCAAGGTAATCATTTTTGCAAATTTTGAAGTTTTGGACAAACCTAAGTTTTTGGTGGTTTAGGCGAACAGGGCGACTATTCATTAACCACCAAAAGCAGAGCTTTTGGTAGTTAATACACCCAGAATTTCTCTGTGTTAACCACCGAAACCTGTAACTGGACAGAGAAAGCTAAATTTTGCACAGATCGGGGTTTTACTAATCCAAATCATATGAAAACCCTTGTAATGGATAGATGTTGAATTATATATTTAGATTCAAGATCCATTTTTGGTGCATGAGGATTAGAAAAGGTAGCCAAGTCGGTTTTGACACCTATTTTGGTGGCAACAAATTAGAATTTTTGCACATCTCAGTAAATTCAAATTTTATCTCTTGGAAGAGTCATCAATCAACCTTGGAAGGCTATTCTGCACTGCACAAGGACTCTACAAGATCTGAAGACCATGGAATGTGGGATTGAACTCATTTTGAGGATCATTCATTATCTTTTGCAAGTTAGTTTTGACTTTCTATTTTAGGCATATCTGATCATTAATTTAGGATCTAGATACTGTGTTGTAAAAGCTATAAAGCTGAAAACAGAAGATGAACACAGGGTTCGATTTTGAGTTCTAAACTATACTGCTATTTTGATAGAGATTCTTTCTATAATATGTTCAACCTACAAGCTTCTTTCACTGTTATTGTCAGATCTTCTTTTCTCTTTCTGTTATATTCTTATGAGTTGAATTATGTTCTTTATCTATGTTTATGTAATCCATTGGTGATTGCCATCTCACTATCTGATTAGTAAGCGAAGGATCATAAGTATTTATTGTTGATCTGTTAGCCCATCATATCTATTGTTTTATAGACATATGTTTTGGTTAATTGATTAGTCTCTTTATCCATTTGATTCACCTATCTGATAATAGCTCTTGAAGGCCTTGCATTGTTTGAATATCCTTAGACAGTCCTGTGATACAATCCAGTGAGTTAGATATTCATCTTGATCCAAACCCACAACTATATTTGAGAAAATAGTTTCCAAAAAGATTAAGTTACCATAGGAAGTTTCTTTGACTTATAGCTTAGGAGAGTTTCTTGGAGTGATAACAAATCCATAGGAAGTGCATGAGGTTTATCCCTTTAGAGTGCATAGGAGGAGAGACGACTTGCGAAGTCGCGAAGTACCGAAATCATTGGGACCGTCCATCATTAGAAGACAGGTGGCAGTAGATTATAATTTCGTTGAATCGTGACTCAGAGGAGTCAAAGGTTGAGTCGTGAGAACTCGTGAAACACAAAATCATGATTTGATTTGAGCCATTAGATCCAAAGGAGCATGAACCATTAGATTTGGGGCGCTCCAAAATATCGGCATTTTGGGAATTGAGAATGTGAAGGGGTTGTGACTTAGAGGTCGCAAGTTGCGAAATCCCAAAATCATCAGAACCATCCATTGGGAGTGACGCGTGGCGAGAGACCATCATTTCGTTGACTCATAGGAGGGAAAAGTCAAAGGGGGAAATCGTAAGAACTTGTGAAATGTGAATTCGTGATTAGATCACAACCATTGATCAAGGAGAGATCTGGATCATTGATTGTCCAGGAAGAATTTCGACATTTCGGGGATCGGGAGAACATAGGTGAACAATATTTCGACCTCACGATACATGAAATCCCGATACGCGAAACCCCGACGAGATCTGAGTTGTCAGATCGTGGGGGAATCAAGACTATCGGATTTGGGGTTCCAAAATATTGGCACTTCAGGAGTCGGGAGAATGGAGGTGAATCTCATCGGGAATTCCCGATACACAAAATCCCGACGCGCTTGAGAGTTGGGCCCCGGGTCATGGTGAATGGTCACATGGACGAAAGCCTAGGGAAGAGCTAAGGAACATTAAGCTATTTTTGGAGTTTCAGGAGTAGAGGAGTTAGGGTTGGATCACTCACAAAGTCCCGACATGCGAAATCGCAACGTGCCTTTTGTGTAGGCAAGCGATCATAGTCCATGGTCGTGTGGAGGTGAAGCTCACACTTGGTGCTTGTTCATGCAGGGCGAGTTTCATAAAAGGACCTGTGTATTTGTTCATGAGATTCCAACAAGGAATCAAAGATCTACTTCAACTCGATAGACTGAAGAACAATCCTTGACCGGGAGGTCAGCGGACTCTGTCGAGGCAGAGGTAGGGAGTCTGCATCAACTAAGCAATTAATCCATTTCTTAATGCTTGCTTAGTTTTTTTATTATTTGTGTTCTACCATCCATTCTGGAACAAATACATTTTACTTTTCAAAGAGAGTCTCAATGATAACAATGGATGAAACTCTTGCTAATGTTGGTTTAAGCATGGAATGATGATGGTAGAAATCAAATCAGTTTACAATTTTTTTGCGAGTGAATTATGACATTTAGAAGATCAAGGGAAAGAACTTCTGGATCATTCGATATGTATGGATTTATTTCTCGTAGTGTTTTCCATGATTTTTTTCTAGATTGCACCGAGAAATGGATTGTTGGGTACGTATGGATTTATTGCTTGTAGTGTTTTCCATGACTGCTTGCCAATAATCTCACCTCACCGTGCCACCGAATACAGAGAAGGTTCCTAGATTTGAATGATACATGTGTCATGTATCCATAAGCTATGGAATGAAAAAGGGAGAGATAACTCCCCCTAAAAGGATGCCTTCGGTGTAATTATGCCTAGTTTCCAATTTAAGAGTGTTCTAAGGGTAACGAGTTCAACTCAACATAGTTTTTGGCTCCAGAACCAAGTAATGTGCATGTTGAATGTACAACAACCCTCCTATACCCATGAGAAGCACCATTGTAAAACCCCCAACTTCGATTTTTGTCAATCAACAATTCTCCTTTACTTTTACTTTGAACAGAGAAAAATACTTACATTGCACCCTCAATGTATTTCATTACAACTTGTCCAAAGGAAGTGTCAATGGTGTACCACAACATAGTTTTCTAAAACCTTTTTAATAATACTTATTTTGCACCTCTATGGATTTCATTATAACTTGTCCAAGGTACGACAATGAAGGTCATCACACTGTAAAGTATATTTACTGGGCTATAATCTAGCGAGTATTCTTCTTTTCAAAAGATTTTAGATTCTTTGATCTTCAAACCTCATTATTGGAATCGACAAATTTTAATGTGTTTTTTTCGTTTATATGTTTTTATGAAGATCGACGAATTTTAAGTTTTAACGTGTCTCCCAAGTTAGCATGAAGACTTGGAACATTTAACATTTCACAGTCAAACATTAAACATAGAACGGAAAAGAATAGTGGATACGTTGAGCATGGATGAATTACATGGAATACTTACAGGATATGAAATGAGAACAGAACAAAAAAATCCATCCCGAAGGGAAGCAACATTCAAAGCCTCCAAGAAGACAAGAAAGAACAAGCCAAGGTCAAAACTCTGCTCCAACAATAGTGATGATTCAGACAATGAAGAAGAAGCCAACTTTGTGAGAAAGTTGAAAAGAGGAACCAACAAGTACAAAGGTAAGCTTCCTTTCAAATGCTTTAATTGTGGTAAAGTTGGCCATTTTTCTTCCAAATTTCCTTATGCAATGGTTTCATATAGTGATGAAGAAGAAGCTCCTAAGAAAGAAAAGAAATATTAGAAAAGAGACCAGGAAAGAAAGAAAGGAATATTTAAAAAAAAGAAAATCCTATATTCAAAAGATGATAGTTCCTCATCCGATGAAGATGATGATAGTGACAGTGACTCAAGAAGAGTCTCTTCACGGCGTTAGAGAATCAATAGGAAACTACTAAAAATAATGAAGAAGACTATGAAGAAGAAGGAGAAGTGAATATTCAGGCATAATTGATTAGTGCCTTAAGTGATATAAGAACAACAAGGAAGAAACAAAAGTCTCTCAAAGTAGAGTTAAGTAAACTAAATGAAGGCTTTCAAAACCCTAGCAAAAATTCTAAAGAAGCAAAGAAGAATATCATATACCTAAGGATTCAATTGGAAGAAGCCAAAGTGATTGAATAAACACTAAAGAGATAACTAGAAGAAAAGTAGAAAATAAAATAGAATCTGGAAGGTGAAATAGTATCACTAAGAAAGGAACTACAAAAGAAGCACATCCAACTAAACTTTGGCAATAGCACCAATATACTGGATGAAATCATCTACAATAAAAAACCATTCTATGACAAGTCTATACTTGTATACACACAGAATAATTTTGATGAGGTTTAAAGGTCTATGATAATAGGAAATGAAGCAGAGAAAAGAAGTTATTCATATACTATCAAGGGTTCCATCAAGAAAGAAGAATGCAAGCCTCTAAAGGAGGACATACAAAAACTAGAAATAAAGAAGAATCAAGAAGAATATCGTGCATTCAAAGGAACATGGAATTGGAAACCAACAATGAAGAAGACCCAAGAAGAATATCATGATTCCAGAAGAACAACACCATCTAGAATACCACCCACACCTAAGTACCTAAATATTTTTCTTGGATTGTGTTATTATTGCAATAATTTGGGGCATAAAGCCATAACTTGTAGAGTCTATTATCACACATACTGTATCTTGGGAAAATACCAACCCAAACCACAAAGGTGAGACAAATATGGGAGTACCTACCCACTGTCACCTTATATAGTCACTCCCCTCGCTTTAGTGATGATGCAATCACCACAAGGGGGGAATCACAGTGACCCTAGTGGGATTGATATGGAAATTGAAATGATGATGAATGAGCACCCATTTAGGTCAATTTTGGATATGAATAAAATCTTGATAAAGATTCTTGTAGAAGGGTGAATGTTTGACAAGTGTTGGATACAGACAAAACAATGTTATCCTTGCCCAAAACAAGACAAATGATGATGAAACAAGTATTAGATTAATGAGGAATCAGAAAGGAACCTTTTGGTCCCATAATTGAAGAAATATATAAATATACATATATCAACAATAAATGATTTCAATAGATGCATATTTAACCATCAAAAATCAAGTACAAGATTTTGGAAATAGAGCTAGCAATGATTAGTTAAACTTCCAATGAGTTCACCAAGACTTTGATTATATTTAGGGATGTTTATTAAGTGTTATCAACAATTTATTATGGCATCCAAGTGGGTGTAGAAAACAATTTCTACAACATCGATATCTATCCATGGAAATCAACAAGTAAACTATCAAAAACATAGACACTAATCAGTGGAACAATAATCTATGTTTAGAAGTAAATTTCAGCGGTAGATTATATAGTAAAGAGCGAAAGAAAGAGGGTTTTTCTAGAGCTCTAATGGTTGTAGAGTCAATTTTTAACAACAAAGAGAATCACTAGGCTAATACATATTCCCTTAGAGCACAAGGAATCTTATAGCATATATAATTAATTCCAGCTTACACAATTGCAATATCTCAACATTTTACGTATACCAATGTAATGATTTTATATCTCCAATGAAAATTAGACTAGTGCCTAAAAAATTGGGTTAATAGAGTATCTTGTGTAAGATCTATTTTGGTTACATCTCTAGGGGTGTAATCCCTTTTACTCCTTAGAGCAAACAAAACTAGCTAAGACTTGGCGGAGTATTACAAAGTGCTCTGAGATGAGTGTTAAGGTCATAACCCGCACATAGGTAGAACAATATATTCAGATGTAATAAAGGTCAATATTAATAAGGCCTTTCAATAAAAGAAGACCTAATAGAAGCTTCCGCTTCTAGAAAGATCTTCCTCTAAATGCTTCTTTTGATAGACATATTTAGTATAAATAGGAGTCGAGGGTATGAGAACCCTAGCTTGGATATTATTGTAATAGAGCATTGCTCGATTGGAGGTTGCCCCCTTGAAGAGGCCCGTGAACATTGCTTTTTGAATCAAGTGCTATTTATGTTGTTGTTCTTATATCATTTATGTGTTATTGTGGAGATTATGTTGGTTATATTACTGTTATTCATCCATTTCTAGCATTTTATTTCTATACTACATACTTTTTATATCTGGTATATTACAAGTGGTATCAGAGAAATTTCCTTGGCAGAAATTGTGGGTAATTTTTTTTCAGGGTAGAGAAGTATTCTAGCGTCTTTAAGCCATAGATATCTATCGTTACGTGCATAAACCCATGGTAGAGGGATTAATACATGCAGGAAATACAAGTGGTTCTTAAGTGCACATTTGTTGGCCACCCTTGTAACCCATGTTGGTACCCCTTCGATTGGTAGCGCATCAGAAAACACCTGTGTATGGATCAACCTAGATTTCTTGAAGCCCTCTTTAGATAAACTGATCGGCCGCCTGACTTCTATAGTGCCACTGAGAACAAAACTTGGGAAGATATTCTCTAGTACCTGGGTAGTCAAGTAGTACAGCTAAGGGTACGGTCTATCCTCCTTAGTTAGTGCCCTTAGATATTGGGATGAGTACTATTGTTGGACCTCGCACGTATATCAGAGAGCTATAGCACAGGGAAAACCCTTGTTTGTAGAACCCTTGAATACCTAACCCTTGGGGGACAGAAACATAAACAAATTAAAATAGATAAGATCTATTGCCACGCAATTGTGTTCGGGTTTCCAAATAACTACACTTTTCTTCCTGGTTAAGAATTTGGGGATTTCATCTCTACAACACTCTTCAGACCGAAGTATAACTCTACAGGTGTTAAAAAAGAAAAAAATAAGTTTGGAAATTTTTTCACCATTATTTGAGACCTATTCCATTGGATTCACCTCTTCTCCCTTATCACCTTCATACATATCATTTGTTGGTAAAAAATTTTGACCCCACTAGCCCCTTTTTAGTTCCCTCGTCCTCATAGCCCATACCCGTAGCAAAGAATTGGAAGCTGGCTTCAATACCTTGCAATCTAGTCTCACCACGACCCAACAAGAAGTGAAACAACTCAGTTCCAATTTTGAAACCATCAATACAACCATGCAGTCCTCAATGTAGGAAGTCAAACAAGAACTGACCACCCAACTTGAATCTATCTTTTCATCACTCTTCACCAAACTGAAAATCCCTATAGATAACCCTTCCCCTGACTCACCTCCACATATTGACAGTGAACATTCCTCTCATTCCCATAACTTTCAACACCATCACTTTCAACGTGACCTACACCTTCCGTAGGTGGATGTAACCAAATTTGATGGCTCGAACCCCACTGGGTGGGTAACCCAAATGGAACATTATTTCTCTTTATATGGCATTACAGATGACTTGGCCAAACTCCAGTATGGTGTTCTCCATCTAGATCAAGAATGTTGGCAATGGTGGCAATGGAGAAAAACTTCTTGACAAGGGTATATTGCTTGGACACACTTTGTGGTTGAGCTTTATGAATGCTTTGACACTGACACCAACAATTTGGGCCATTTAAAAAAGTTGAAAAAATCAGGAACAATGGAAGACTTTATAGCTACCTTTGAGCGCCTGGGTTTTCGAACAGAGGGCATGAATGATGCCTTTTTTCGAGAGTGTTTTATCAGTGGCCTCAAGGATGAGATACGGGCCCATGTCCTCATGGCTCGACCTTCGAGTTGGGTGGAGGCTACTAAAAGAGCTAAAGAATCACAACAGGTTATATCTTCTCAAAACCAAAAACCCTCCTTTATCCCTCGCCATAAACCCGTAAATCCCACTACTCCCTCCACCCCACTAAAGATCCAAAAATTGACCAAGGCTGAAATGGCTGAACGCCAACTCAAAGGCCTTTGTTATAATTGTGATGAAAAATATTTCCTAGGCCACAAGTGTAAGGAACAAAAGATTTTTATGGCCATCTCCGAGGATATTTCAGAAGAGGATGTTGAAACTCCCCTTGTGTCTGAGTCACTAGAAACCACTAACATAACCCCTCCCTCAGACCCTCCTGAAGTAGAACTGGCCATTTCCCTCAATGCTCTCACTAGCTTCTCTACTCCCCAAACCCTCAAGTTAATTGGTTACATCAAGCATCGAAAGGTCATCATTCTGGTTGATAGTGGAAGCACCCATAATTTTATCCATCGCCACATTGCCCAAGAAACTCATTGCTACATCCATGCCGTCAACAATTTCCAAATCATGATTTCCAATGGTGGTTCCATGAAATGTGGAGGACACTATGAAAATGTGCATTCCAAATTGGTGACTACCACCTAAAATCCCATATGTTTTCTATCGACATGGGCGGTTGTGACATTGTCTTGGGTGCAGACTGGATAAGGACTTTGGGTCCCATTCTCATGGATTTTAAGGATTAACCATGCAATTCGACCAGGAGGGCCACCAATATAAATTCCAATGCATCACTGCTGGTTCACCTGAGATCATTAGTTCCCATCTCATGGAAAAGCTACTCAAAAAAGGTCATTCTGGTGTTATTGCCCAACTCCATGCCATACAAACAATAGAGACACCCTTGGTGCCGCAAGACCTCCAAGCCCTCATCTCTAAACATCAAATGGTATTTTACACTCCCCAAGGACTCCCTCCTTCCCATGGTGTTGATGATCATTCCATTCCTCTTGTACCTGAAATCCTTTCTCCCAATATCCATTCGTATCGCCACCCCTTTTCACAAAAAAAATGAAATTGAGAAAATGGTCCAGGAACTCCTTAGTGTAGGCGTTATCCATCTTAGTATGGGCCCCTACTCTTCTCCTATAGTCATGGTCCTGAAGAAAGAAGGTTCTTGGCGAATGTGTCCCGACTTTCGTTCCCTCGACAAACTGACCATTAAAGACAAATTTCCCATTCCTATCATTGATGACATCCTGGATGAATTGAGTGGTGCTCAATTCTTTACTAAACTTGATCTTCACTCGTGCTACCACTAGATACATATGAAAGAGGCAGACATTCCCAAGACTGCCTTTAGAACTCATGAGGGCCACTATGAGTTTTTGGTCATGCCCTTTGGCTTGTGTANNCCCCTCCACCTTCCAAAGCCTCATGAATCATGTCTTCCGTCCTTTTCTCCGTCATTTTGTCTTAGTTTTCTTTGATGATATCCTCATCTATAGAAAAACTTGGACAAACCATCTTACTCATGTGGATCGATTTCTCCATCTACTCTCTCAGCACCAACTTTTCCTGAAACAGTCGAAATGTGCTTTTGGTGCCTCAGAAGTAGAATACTTGGGCCATCTGGTTGGCAAGGATGGCATCAGGGTGGATTCGAAAAAGATTGAGGCTATGCAAGACTAGCCACACCCAAAGACTCTCAAAATATTGCGAGGATTTATGGGCTTAAC
This sequence comes from Picea abies, assembly GCA_900067695.1. Classification (NCBI taxonomy): domain Eukaryota; kingdom Viridiplantae; phylum Streptophyta; class Pinopsida; order Pinales; family Pinaceae; genus Picea; species Picea abies. The sequence goes on along the minus strand of CBVK0100099668.1, from coordinate 7,205 downwards.
AGGGTATTATCGCAATTTTGTTAAGAATTATGGAAAGATTTCAACACCTCTCACTGCTCTCCTCAAAAAGAACTCTTTCACTTGGACTCAAACCACTGCTCAAGCTTTTAAAACCTTGAAGATGGCCATGTGCACCACTCCAGTTCTGGCCCTTCCTGATTTCACAAAGACCTTTGTGTTGGAATGTGATGCCTCAGGGAAACGAATTGGTGTTGTCCTTATGCAAGAGGATCGACCTCTGGCCTTTAACAACAAGCAACTATCTGACAAGAATCTGGGCAAATCCATCTATGAAAAGGAAATGATGGTTATTCTGCATGCCATTGATATGTGGTGCCCTTATCTATTGGGGCAACATTTCCAAATTAAGACCGACCATCAAATCCTCAAGTATTTTCTGGAACAACGCATTTCCTCCCCAAAGGAACAAAAATGGGTGACTAAGCTCTTTTCATATGATTATGAGATAATTTACAAGAAAGGCAAAGACAATGTGGTGGCGGATGCACTTTCCCGAAAATATGAAGATGAAGGATCCCTTTTTTCTCTTTCCTTCATTGTACCAGATTGGCTCCAAGTTGTTCTCCAGGAATGGCTAAAAGATCCCAAATGTTTGATCCAACAATTGCAATCCAATGTTCTAGATCCCCCAGGGTACTCTTGGCTCCATGATGAGCTTCGATACAAAGGCCATTTGTATTTAAGTAAACAATCAAAGCTTAAATCCATAGTACTTTCTGAGCTTCATGCTACACCCACAGTGGGGAACTCCGGGTTTACCAAAACCTATAACAGGGTCAAATGTTCTTTTTTCTGGGATGGTATGAAACAAGACATCCGTAATTTTTCACTGAATGTGATGTGTGTCAACGCAACAAGGGAGAAACAGTCAAATCTCTGGGCACACTACAACCGCTTCTGATTCCACTTGCTATTTGGAAGGATATCTCTATGGACTTTATTATCGGTTTACCCAAATCGGGAAATAAATCAATCATAATGGTGGTTGTTGATCACCTTTCCAAGTATGCTCATTTATGCTCTCTTCAACACCTGTTTACAACATCCATGATGGCTCAAATTTTCATGGACCAAGTCTTCAAGCTTCATGGCATGCCGCACTCTATTGTTTCTGATCGTGACCCAACTTTCACAAGCAACTTTTGGCAAGAACTGTTCAAGCTACAGGGCACCCAGTTGCATCTTAGCACAACTTATCATCCTCAGATTGATGGTCAAACGGAAGTTGTCAACAAGTGTTTGGAAACATATCTGAGGTGTTTTTCCTCTAAAAAGCAAAATCAGTGGGCTCAATGGTTACCCCTAGCTGAATGGTGGTACAACACTTCCTACCATACAGCTACACGCAAGACTCCTTTTGAAGCGGTGTATGGACAGAAGCCACCTTCATTTCTCTAATACTTACCAGGTACCTCGAAGGTCCAGGCAGTTGACCAAACACTTACAGTTCGAGAGGCTATTCTCCGTACCCTCAAAGAGAACTTGGTCATGGCACAAAATCACATGAAGCAACAAGAAGATCAAGGTCGCTCTAAATGCCAATTTGTAGAAGGGGATCAGGTGTTTTTGCGACTCCAACCTTACAAGAAAACTTCCCTCAAGGCTGAGCATTGTCAGAAGCTAGCGCCCAAATTTTATGGTCCTTATACAGTTCTCAAGCATGTGGGACAAGTAGCCTATGAGTTAGCTCTGCCTAGTCATTCAAAGCTACATCATGTTTTTGATGTTTCATGTTTAAAGAAGGTGATTGGAACTAGGTGCCAAATTCAAACCAACCTTCCTGAGTTAGCTGAAGAAGGATCCATTTGGATACAACAAGAAGCAGTTTTGGACCAGCGTGAGCATCGCCTGCGTCAAAGAACCATCATGGAAGTGCTAGTCTAGTGCAAAGATACAACTCCACCAGATGCCACTTGGGAACCAACTACCATTCTGTAGCAATTTCCACATCTCAAGCCTTGAGGACAAGGTTGTTTTTAAGGGGGCATACATGTTAGGGTTCTAACCTGCACATAGGTAGAACAATATATTCAGATGTAATAAAGGTCAATATTAATAAGGCCTTTCAATAAAATAGAATAAGGTAGATGTAAGAAGACCTAATAGAAGCTTCCGCTTCTAGAAGGATATTCCTCTAGATGCTTCTTTTGATAGACATATTTAGTATAAATAGGAGTCGAGGGTATGAGAACCCTAGCTTGGAGATTATTGTAATAGAGCCCTGCTCGACTGGAGGTTTCCCCCTCGAAGAGGCCCATGAACATTGCTTTCTGAATCAAGTGTTATTTCCGTTGTTGTTCTTATATCATTTCTGTGTTATTGTGGAGATTATGCTGGTTATATTATTGTTATTCTGCCATTTCTAGCATTTTATTTCTGTACTGCATACTTTCTATATCTGGTATATTACAATGGAGGAGAACCCATGAGTAGAGAAGACACGGAAAAAGAGCAAAGAGCTCAGGTTGTTGGACATAGAACCCAAATCCGATCTAGACCAAGAGCGTCGTGAGCTTGATTCCCATCAGACAGAAATTGAAACTGGGAAGGAAGGTCACTGAGGGATTATGTAGTAGTGAAGGGACTCCCTTATGCATAGGAAATTCAGCTAAGAAGGCATTAGAGAAACCTCATGGAAGCCTTGGGCATGGTGGGAAAAAGGGATTTTTTCCCATGGCTGTTGTAAAGGAGAGTGTCCTTCACACTGTTATTTTTCCTTGAGAGATAGCGTTCCCCTAGTGGTATCATGGTCTGGCATGGGGTTGGCCCATTGTAGAATATATCAATCCAATAAATCCTATGGTTGGGTGGAAAAGTGCCCACCCTCAATTTGTTGGGCTAGTCAATAATTCATGACAGATAAGTCTCTCTTTGTGCTTGTTCTTTTATACTCTGTAAAATATATGAATGTGCATGCTTGTACAATTAATGGGACTATATGGTTATGAGAAATAATTATGTAAGAAATGGAGATGAATGTATACCTTATGTTTCCTGTATGTACAATAAATTGTCATCTACATTTGATTTTCTTGTGATAGGAAATATAATTAATAAGTCAAGTAATGGAATGGGATGTATGAATGTTTCTTGTATGTATAGTGTATTACTATATGGTTATATTTCCTCTCGAACTCAATGTTGAGGATCTGGGTTATCATATTCCTCTAGCTTTGCATACTCTATTGTGGAAACCCCAAAATCCAAGCTATCAGGATTGCGAAGATCCAGAGTCTCTTTTACTAAAATTCTCAGATACAGAACCTTGAAGTGGAACCATGACGTGAGAATCCTAACTTATCAGAATGCTCAACTGGGTTAGCGGTGTGGCAGGAATACATAAAATACTTTAAGTTGTTTTTATAGAAAATTCAGATGCTAGATGGTGGAACCGAAAGAGAAACTATGAATATTTGGTAATATGGAAATCGAGAGTTTCTTTGAATGAGTTTTATTAAAAATTTTGGATCTAGATGCAGAACCAAGGCTTTGGAACCTTTATCTCTTAAAGTGGAAAGGTGGATGTCAGGTGGTTAGGACACATCAAGAAGATGTGGATGCCATGTAAGAATAAACCCTAGAATATGCAAGCATTTGAAATATGACAAGGAGTTTTTAGGTGGGAGGGTGACACATGGAGAGGATAGGTGACCTTTCACGGTGAATTCAGGGTGATGTAGATAGGTTATCGGTCGAGCCTCTTTAAAACTCGCCCTAGTATAGATCGTTATATTGGACAAGCCTCACCCGTCAGATCTTTCGAGGTTAAGGATTACATTAACCACCGTGCAAATTTAAGCTCGAATTTAATCAAAGCCGTCGGGTCAGATCTTCCTCAACTGCCAGATCTTTTGAGATTAAGTAACATGGTTAATGAGTGCACATTGTTAGGTCTGAATTTAATCTAGACTATTGATCATTTTGATTCTCTGACATCATATCCCACAGACGTGCAAGTTGCACCTCATAGGTATAAAGGAAAAATGGGATGGGACCCAGTCTTCCCATAGCCTATGGATGAGTTTCAAGTGGTACACTGTTATTGTCACATGTCAATGAAGGTGGGAAAATAAGTAAACACCATGAGGCATTCGGGTATAGGTGGGACCTGCATTATTAATGGAATAAGAATAAGAAAATTGACCAAGTGTCGGGAGTTGATCCTCACGATTCAATCGTTGGTCTCAATAAACATAAACCATTCAAGTTTCCCTAAGACCTACGCCATCCCATAAACTCGATGGTCATCAATGATAACATCTTAGTTCTTATCGACAGTGTGGCTAGATGAACCATTGGTGCATCGGACCAATGGTCAACGGTGATTGTTTTTTGCACCCATTGGCATTTTTCCCTGATGACCCATTGGTGCATCAACTCGATGGTCATCGGTGATGTTTTTTCACGCCCATTGACATTTTAGCTTGACAACCCATCGATACATTGACCCGATCAATCATTAGGGGTGGTGTTTTGTGCCTATCAACACTTTAGGCCAATGAACCATTGGTGCTTCAACCTAATAGGCTATTGTCATTCTGGTTTCATGTTCATTGATGCATTTGAACCGATGCCCCATCGGCCTTGTAAAAAAAAAGAATCCACGTGACCTAGTATGTGGGAGGTAGGTCCATGTGGATGCCCCATGGTTGATGATGTCAACTGGTATCTGTGGAGCTACTTCACATGGATGCCATGTGGCATGATGACATCATCATGTGGATGATCTGCAATACCTTCTTTCCTAAAGCTCGGTTTTGAGCATACTTATAGTCGTCAGAAAGGTCTTGAGGAGAAGAATCAACATTTGAGCTCATAATCGAAGATCAAAGTTATGGTTGGAAGAGTAAGTTAGAGGGAAACGATAAAATTTTGTATTCCCACTAACCTACTGAGGATTAGAAGGGTTGGGTGTGTTACATTGTCAATCAACTATTCTCTTACAACCTAGATGCTTTTACTTTTATGTCATAACAACATAAGTTTAAGAGAGAAACAATCTATGAAAAATTCTTACATTGCATCTCTCTGCTTTTTATTACAACTTGTCCATGAAAAATTCTTACATTACATTTCTATGCATTTTATTACAACTTGTCCAAAAAATTCTTACATTACGTTTCTCTTCATTTTATTACAACTTGTCCATGAAAAATTGTTACATTGCATCTCTATGCCATTACAACTTGTCAAAAGGAACAGTCAATGGTAGACCAAAACATAATTTTCCAAAACCTTTTTAATAATACTTATTTTGCGCCTCTATGCATTTCATTAGAACTTGTCCCAAAGAAAAGTGAATGGTAGGAGAAGCGTCAATGGAACGGCAATGAAGGTTATCGCATTGTAAAGTATATTTAATGGTCTATAATCTAGCGTGTATTCTTCTTTTTAAAAGACATGGGTTACCGGCTTCAAAGTTCAAACCGACGACTTTTAACGCGTTTGCTTCGTTTCGACGTTTTTATGAAGACTGACGACTTTAAGTTTTAACGCGTCTCCCAAATTAGCGTGAAGACTTGGAACATTTAACATTTCACAGTCATTTCACAGTCACGGAGTCCCACCGTTAACACGTTGTGAATTGTAGAATTTGATTTCAGTGCATTGCCTGTAATTAATTTCGTTTTCAGCTAATAGATAGACGTGTGTATCAGATGATATTGGCATAGGGAGTAAAGGTGTAGTAATACATCAGGTAACATGGAGTCAATTTGTTTTGCACCGTAAGCTTGTTTTATATGTATGTGATGGGTTTGTGAATTGAAAGTGTTATATATATGTGATGAAAAATGCAGGGCAGCGCAAACACAATCCATGACACTAAGAAACAAATGGATGGATTCATGGTCATGCTTCGAACCATAAACGGCCTCGATGTAGGGGATCATGGGAAAGGTCACCATAACAATGTATGGGCTCCTGGGAGAGGTTACAGTAGAGGTGACGGTAATGGATCGTAAACATTTCTGCTTCTCCACCAGATGAGGTGGGTGATCGTTAGGGTGCTACCTTATTAAGTAGATAGATAGGTCGTTATGTATGGAGACCATGTCTAGTAAATAAGACCATATAATAGAGTAAAGGTAATAATTGTAACAAGGGTTACTAAAAGGTTATGTTTTTAATAGAAAATTTATTTTCTAAAATGTTCTTAGAAGGTAGATATAACTATTTAAAGAAGTAGAAACAATGTAACGAGATCTCATGTGAAGTATATTGTAATTGAAACTATGTTTAATTTGAGGTTACCCCTTCGAAGAGGCAAATGAGTTCATTGCTCTCATCAATAAAGGTATGACTTTTTGTGGTATTATGGTTCTTTTATTGGCTATTGTGGTTGTAATATGTCATTTCTACAATAAATTTGAATAAAATTTGTTATTTCTACTCATTTCTACAATAAATTTGAATAAAATTTGTTATTTCTACTAAGCATCTTCCAACTTACTAATAAAAAACACCACAAGTGGTATCACAACACCTTATCAAACCCATATTTTAGAGATTTGTTTAGGCTAGAGACAAATTTTGGTGTCTATAAATAACATATTGGTTTTCCATTCAGTTGGTAAATCTATGATAGGGAAAGAATACACTCAAAAAATGAAAGAAGTTTCACCTAGTTGGACATTTTTGTAACCCTTGTTGGAACCCTTTTGAGTAGTACCACATTAGACAACACTTGAATACAAAATTTCACTTCCACGCACCCTAGGGTATATTAGAAGTCCCTTAGGATTCTTGAAACTAGCTTTAGATAAGATGATTGACTGTCTTGCGACTATATTGCACCGAGAATAGGGCTCGAGAAGATTATCTAATACTTGGATATTTGGGTGGTACAACTAACGGTATGGTAGAGCCTCCTTAGTTAGTACCCTAAGAAATTGGGTGGACTACTATTCTTGGACCAGGTATGTATATCAAAGAGATATAACACTTGGCACTCCCTTTCCTAAGAACCCTCGAAACCCTATTCCCTACTATTAGTCCATGAAATTCCTACATAACTTGTAGTACTGAGAATTTAAGCATTCTATCGACACATTATTATTCAGGCAGGTGTATAACTCGACAAGAAAGAAGAAAAAAACACTTTTATTTGAGAACAATCTTCTCCCTCGGAGTCCCACGTTGTGAATCGTATAATTTGTTTTCAGTGCATTGCCTGTAATTAATTT
>CBVK0100099667.1:0-23699 GCA_900067695.1 Picea abies | reverse complement strand
CGCTCTTCCGATCTCACGCATGGGTCTTATGTCAATTTCTGAGCCAAAATTGGTTTCATATAAACAGAATGTCATGTATGGTCTGTTAAGGGCTAATTACTAATGAATTGTTGCATACAAGATGAGTTTCTTCAGTAGAGGCAGTCATGGCAGAAACAATAGAGGAAGAGGTAACTGGAACAGAGGGCCTAGAAGGCCTAGATTCTCAATTCATTTTGATGCTCACCCCCAGGAATTGAACCAGTTGTTTCAAGATGGGTTCTTCAATTGGATTGGGAAAGGGATAGTTCAACCCCGACTAGAGAGTCCTCCCTTCCAGCCTCAAAATATCATTGGTATTCTTGTGCCTCCTCATGTATCCATGCAACCAGAAGTTCATAAAAATGATGGATGGCAGGAAATTGTCAATCCGGCAGTCTCCCACCATCGTGGTTGGCCCAACTTTTCATTGCCTCCTCCTCCACCTATAAATCCTAATATTCAAATTGTTAGAATATGAAAGATTGTGCTCGTTTTACCATTGACAATACCCCTGTCACCCAACCATAGTTCGAAGCCACCCTCCAAGCACCTTGACCTTGACAGAGAAGAGAATCCTGGTAGCAATCCAATAGCCCCTTGACAGAGAAGAGAATCCTGGTAGCAATCCAATAGCCAAGAGAGGATAATGCACCAAGCAAGAAGTAACCAATATGATCAGATAGTCCCACCCAAAAGTTGGCGCAATACCTTCCCTAGGATTTGTGCACAAGACTGCAACTGCACTATGCAGAACTAGCTCTCTGCAACTACCAAGAAGTAAGTTAAATGAGAGATTGGCACCCTGTATTTATAGTGGTTCTGGCAGACTTATTGGGGCTGACTTCTCCTTCTTGGTACTAATTAATTCATATTAATTATATTTCTACATCCGACATCTTGTCTAGGGTTTCCTTCATTTCTTTGCTTCCTTCTAGAACATTCTAATCTTTTCAAAGGTCACAATAGAGGTTCATACCTCCTGAAGCTACCGTAATATCAACACTCCCTCCTAGCTAGGGAGGTATGGTCTTGAGCACAAACAGACCATTCAACTGGTAGTATCACGAGCACCATCATTATTATCCAACTGGATAATCTACTATGACAACTGGTACAATATCAATTGATAGAACACAATTATGTCTATCCACGGTAGTACACAACAAATCAAACTGTGACACATAGTCACAATCAGTGGAACATATCCACCACAGTAGTATATCTCTACTATCTAGAGATAGGCAGTCTCCATAACAATCATTTGATGACAACCTGCACATAAAATATTGTTAAAATAAATTGAACCATCTGGGCCAGTCTTTCACTCACATCTGTGAGATCTGAAAGAATATATGCCCTCAGTATAGAACATCAACAATGGGATATCTGCCCTATTCTTCTCAAACAAGGAAGAATGATTGTTTCTGATTTATGAGCCTGAACCATTCCTCACCCTAGGCCATTATTCCTACACTAATCAAAGTGCACCCTGGAGAGAATGTATAAACCCTAAGGAATGTCTGTCCCTGATTGTTGAGCCTGGACCATTCCCCACCCTGGGCCATTCTTCCTACACTAATCAAAGTGCACCCTGGAGAGAATGTATAAACCCTAAGGAATGACTATCTGGACCATTTCCTCTGTTAACCATAAGAGGAAAAGACTGTCATGTATCAACCTCCAAAACGGACCATTCCTCATGTTAACCACAATGAGAAATCGTTGTCCGGCGAGGCGGGCTAGTCTTCTTGAGTATCCCTCAAGAAGAGAGACTGCCCTAGACCACTCCCCATGTTAACCACAATGGGAATTCATTGTCTATGATACATCAACAATCTGGACCATTTCCCATGTTAACCACAATGGGAAATCGCTGTCCATCAGAAATCTCAATCCACTTTCCGAACAAGAAAGAATATGTCCGAGCTCGACTATTTTTCAATCACAAAATAATTGTTTTCAATAATATTTTTAGTGCTCCCTCCCAACCTGGAGAGTCATTACTTCCCTTTCAAATAAGGGAGTTATTTCCATGATCCCCATCTTCTCTCGGAAATATGCAAACTTTATTCTGGATAGAGGTTTTGTCAGGATATCTGTTGTCTGCTCATCAGTGGGGATATACTCGAGTTTTACCTCTCCTTCTTGGACTTTATCTCGAATAAAGTAGTATTTGATCTCAATGTGTTTCGACCTTTCATGAAACACGGGATGTTCTGATAATCTTATACAACTCTGATTATGACAATATATTATGGTCGATTCTGGAATCTGATCAAATAAATCGGAGATTAACTTTCTTAACCATATTGCTTATGTGCATGCTTCACATGTTGCCATATACTTTGCTTATGTTGTGTTGAGTGCGACAGACTTATGTTTCCTGCTGCCCCAAGATATCATAGCAGAGCCCAAGATGAAACACATACCTGAAGTTCTCTTTTTGTCTTCTGCACTTCCTGTCCAATTAGAGTCTGTGAATCCATGAAGTTGGATATCACTGGATGCGGTATATCTCAAGCCATAGTTTATTGTCCCATGAATATATCTTAATACATGCTTTGCAACTATCCAATATTCATTTATTGGTTCCACCTAGAACTGGATTAGTGTATTTATGGCAAAGCAAATGTCTGGTCGAGTATTTACCAGATACATCAATGACCCAATTAGTTGTCGATATAGAGATGGGTCTACTGGATCAAAATCTGGATCTTTCACTTTTCTTATATCTGCAATCATAGGAGTGTCCATAGACTTACATTCCATCATTCCAAATTTCTGAAGGACCTTTATTGCGTACTTTCCTTGTCCAAGGAATACTTCACCACTCTTCTACCATACTTCTAGTCCCAAGTAATAATGCATGAGACCTAGATCTTTCATATNNAAATTCAGAAGCTAATTCCTTCTTGCACTGGATGATGAGAGACTTTTCACCTATTATGAATAGATCGTCAACATATAGTAGTAGGATTATAGGTGCATTTTCCACGACTTTATAGTAAAGGTTTGGATCTGCATGACTCTTGGAGAAACCAAGTCTCGTTAGATAGTTGTCCATTCTGGCATACCAAACCCTTGGAGCTTTCTTAAGTCCATATAGATCTTTCTTTAATATGCAAACGTGAGTGTCTTTGGAATGTACCTCAAACCCTTGAGGTTGTTCAATATATACTTCTTCTTCAATAGCTCCATTGAGGAAAGTTGTCTTTACATCCATCTGATGTAAGTTCCATCCCATGGAAGCGGCAAGAGATATGATAGCTCTAATGGAAGTATATCTAGCCACCAGAGCAAACATCTCATCATAATCTTCTCCCTCCTTCTGGGAGAACCCTCAAGCTACGAATCTTGCCTTGTATTTATCCACGCTTCTGTATGTTGCATGTTTGATCTTGTACACCCATTTTGAAGTTACCACCGATTTTTTTCTTTAGGTCTTGGTATGATTTCCCATACCTCATTTTTAATAATGGATTGATGCTCTTCCATCATAGTTTTTTTCCATTGCCCCTTTTGAACTACTTATTCAAATGTGGTAGGTTCTTCATCTAGAAGCTTCGTCATGTATGTTGCATAACTTGAGAATCTTTTAGGTCTTTTACTTTTTCTGAATGTTCCTTTTGGAACCTTCAGTCTTTCTGCATCTTGTAAGGTAGCTTCAAGCCAAGCTAGTCTTTTCTTAGTCTTAGGTACGATATCTGAATCAATGTTTTCACATGGATCCATAGGATGATCAGGTAGTTCCTTTTCGTCATGTTCATTTTTTGTGCTTTCTTCGTTAAGTTCTTCAATCTCTTCTTCTTCTATAGTTTCTTCTATGGCTTTCTTGAAGGCCATCTTCTCATTGAATGTTATGTCTCTGCTGACTTCGATCTTGTGTTGTTCTGAAATATATATTTTGTAAGATTTGGATGAATCATTGTATCCCACGAATATCCCTTTCTTTCCTGAAGGTTCTAGTTTATTCCTCTTGTCCTTGGGAATGTGAGAGTAAACAGGACATCCAAATATTCTCATATTTTCCACATTAGGTTTCTTACTTGAGAAAGCTTCTTCTGGTGTCATGTCCTTCAATATACAATGAGGACTTTTGTTCTGAACATATATTGTTGTCATTGTTGCTTCTCCCCATAAGAACATGGATAGACCTTGATCATTTAGTAAGGCTTTTACGGTTTCTTCAATGGATCTGTTCTTTCTTTCTGCTACACCATTTTGTTGAGGATTATGAGGAACAGTCAGCGCCCTCCTAATCCCTACCGATTTGCAGAATGCAACGAATTCCTTTGATGTGTATTCTCCGCCATTATCGGTTCTTAGCATCTTGATCTTCTTATCCGTGAGATTTTTTATTTCTGCTTTGAACTCTTGAAACTTGTTGAATACTTCGTCTTTTGTCTTGAATAGATATAACCAAGTCTTTCTTGAATAGTCATCTATGAAGATTACGTAGTAAGAAGATCCTCCTAGATATTTTACTGGCATCGGACCACAAACATCTGAGTGTATCAAATCTAGAATCTCCTTAGATCTGTTGTTGCTGCTTGGGAATGGTTTCTTGATATTCTTCCCAAGAGCACATCCTTTGCAGATTCCTTCATGTGTAGGCTGCAACTCCGGTATTCCTTCAACCATGCTTTTGAGAAAGGGTAATGCTTGATAGTTAATGTGAGTGTACCTTCTGTGCCAAATCTCATTGGGGTTGACTTCGTTGTATACAAGAGCTTCTTCATTTAGTTCTAGTAGTCTATACAGATTTCCTTCACGACTTCCAATAACTCTAGCATTCTCTATGTTGGAGTCTTTATGCCATGATAAAACCTTTCCATCCACAAAATCTATTATGTTTCCCTTGTCTTCTAGGCAAGATATTGATAGAAGATTCTTTTCTAAACCATGTACATATAAAACATTGCTTAAGTGACCATAGTTACCTGTTTTCATTTTGATGGAGGCTTGTCCAAATCCTTCCACGGGGTAAGTGGTTTTGTCTCCAAGCTCTACCTTGTATGAGGTCTTCTTCTCATTTAGATTTGAGAGTCTAGCTTGATCTACCATCATGTGCCTAGAAGCTCCACTATCGATTATCCACATGTCAACTTCAATCATTCCAGTAAGTGCTGAGTAGTGTAAAAGAATGATCGTTTCACTCATGTCTTCGGTTGACTGGTAACTGGTCATGCCTTGATCCAAAACTTCAACTTCGTCGTTTCTGTCTTCTGAGAAATCCAAAAGGTGTGTTGAGTTAGGGCGCATCTGAATATCTTCTTTTTGAGTGAGATGCTCCATCACAAGGTGTCGAATCTGAGATTAAGGTTTCTGCAACTGCTTCTGCTAGTAACCCTAGCGGCAGTGTCTTTGGAAGTTTCTCTTGCTAGTAACCCTAGCGGGAGTTCCTCAACAAGCTCAATATCCTAGTGGCTATGCTTCCTTCCAGTGTTTAGATTGAATGAAGGAGGTGTGGGCCAATAACCTGTTAGAATATGAAATATTGTGCTCGTTTTACCATTGACAATACCCTTGTCACCCAACCATAGGCCGAAGCCACCCTTCGAGCACCTTGACCTTGACAGAGAAGAGAATCCTGGTAGCAATCCAATAGCCAAGAGAGGCTAATGCACCAAGAAAGAAGTAACCAAGCTGATCAGATAGTCCCACCCAAAAGTTGGCACAGTACCTTCCCCAGGATTTGCACACAAGACTACAACTGCACTGCATAGAACTGGCTCTCTACAACTGCTGAGAAGTGTGTCAAATGAGAGACTGGGGCCCTGTATTTATAGTGGTTCTGGCAGACTTACTGGGGCCGACTTCTCCTTCTCGGTACTAATTAATTCATATTAATTATATTTCTGGAGTCAACATCTTGTCTAGGGTTTCCTTCATTTCTTTGCTTCCTTCCAAAACATTCTAATCTTGTCAAAGATCACAATAGAGGTTCATACCTCCCGAAGCTACCATAATATCAACACAAATTCCCCATGTACATTCACCTGTTCAATCCTCTCATTCTAGCAAAAGGCTTAAGACTGATGTCCCCCATGTACAAGGCAAAGGTAAAGTTAGTGTCTCCCCTTCATCTCCTTCAAATGATTCATCAAAATCAGTGTCATCCCGTATGCATCTGAAGGACGATTGTTCCCATGTTATTAGTGAGATTAAGCCTCAAGGTCCGAATCAACCTAAGGCTAGTTCTGGGAAGTCCAAAGGGCACAACAATGATAGAAGAAGGATTTCCTCTCAAAGTGGCAAATATATATTTTAATTTATGTGTTTATGATTGAATTGTTGAAAACAATGGTCTGTAGAAAGTTTTGGACAACAAGCTATTTTTTTGGGATAATGTAGTTATTTACATGTTTTTGATATGATTTGAATTATTTCTGATATTTAATATTCAAATTTTGGAAATATTTATGGGAGCTACAAGGAGGCATGTGTTTAAATGATTATCTAATTGTGTTTATTTCTTTTTTGCAAAGAATAAAAGAAGGGAGTCACAAGGGGTCCCACCTACTTAGTTATTATTAAATAAAGACCCTTAACTATTATTATTATTATTACTTCCCCTAAACTAAAATTAGTTAAGTTTAATTAACTTAACTAAAGAAAGTAGTTGAACTACTTCAACTTATTTGGAATGCATAAAAGTCAAATGAGAAGGTAGAATGGGGGGAGAATAGAAGGAGAAAGCAATACTAAGGTTTGCTCATTTCTTTTCATGAGATAGTTTTAGTTTTTATTCATTCTTGAGTTCATTAAAGCCCTAATTCTCTTTTTCATAGCAGGGTCCTATTGTAGACAACAAGGTTCAAATTTGAACCATATCATTCAGATGCTTGTTTCAGAGGTGTTGATCTATCTTTGATAGTCTGTGTATACTTGTTTATTTATGGATTAAATTTCATAACTGATAAAGGATATTGTGCAGAGTCAAATTGGTAGCAGTCTGTGGCAAGTTGATCCAGATTATAAAGTTCAGTTTTTACTTCTTGTCAGAGTCCTTTTGTATGGTTTTCAACGGGGATTTCTAAGTTAGACTTTGGTCCATGCCCTCACAGGGATTTTTGTAAAGAGAAAGATACTTTGATTTCTTGGAATAAAATAAAGTGGATTGCTATTCTACCTCATTTGTGTGTACTTGTGGTTACTTTTTCTTTTGATCTCCACATTTATTTTCTTTAATCTGTGTATTTTTCAAAAAATTACATAAAAAAATAATGTTATTTTGCAACATTTTTTTCATAAAAAATCACCCTAAACACTTGTAATCAATACTTGTGGATTGGAAAAATATTTTTGAGGCTATAAAACATAGGGTGATATTCTCAATTATCTTGTCTTAGCCATGCGAGATTCGAAAATGATTGAGTAAGATAAATCATATCTTTTCCTCAATAGTCTACAGGTTGAGGGAAGCTTTGTATGTGTTGAAGAAAGATCCCAGAGATTGATATGGAAGAATTGACAGTTTCCTGATGAGCTTGGGCTTTACAAAAAGGAAAGTTGATTCTAACCCTTAATCCAAGGTTATGAATGATGAGCCAGTGATGTTGCTACTATATGTATATGATGTATGCTTGACAGATGAAGAAAATATCATCAGAGATTGCAAGAAGAAGCCCACTACAGAGATTAAGATTAAAGAGCTAGTGCCCTTTTTACTAGGCCTGAAAGTTTGACAGAGCCCAGAGAAGATATTCCTTAACCAAGGGAAGTATGCAATTGAAATATTGAAGAGGTTTGATATGTTGGAATGTAAAGCCTCGAACATACCCATGGAAATAAAGTTGAATCTCCTGGTTGATACTTCGTCAGAATTGGCTAATGCCACGTTGTACAGACATATCATTGGATCGTTGATGTATCTGACGAACACTAGGTCAGATATATGTTTTGTTGTGAACATCTTAAGTCAGTATCTGATAGATCCCAGACGTGTTCACCTTGTAGTTGTAAAACATGTGATGAGATACCTTAAGGGTATGTTGGACTTTGGTCTCTGTTATAATAGAGATCATGACTTCAGACTGGTTGGTTATACTGATTCAGATTGGGCTAGAAGTGTTTCTGAGAGAAAGAGCACTTCAAGATGTTGTTTCAGTCTAGGGTCAGCCTTGACTTCATGGTAGAGTAGAAAGCAATCCAGTATTTCTCTCAGCATGGAAGAAGTGGAATACATTGTTGCATATTCTGTCAGTTGTGGTGCCATATGGCTTCGGAAGTTGTTGATAGGTCTATTTGATCTGGAGATGGAAGTAACCGTGATTCTATGTCATAACCAAAGTTGCATAAATATGAAGGAGAACCCTGTGTTCCATGACAAGTCAAAACACATAGAAATCCAGTGTCACTACATTCGTGATATGGTGTAGAGGGGAGTTGTAAAGCTCCAATATGTTGGCACAAATGAGTAGGTTATAGATGTGTTGACTAAGCCTTTGTCTCATGTAAAGTTTGAATACTTTCGAGACAAGCTTGGTATAGTCTAAAAGGACCTCCCTCGAAAGGGGGAGTGATGTTGATGATACTATGGTATCCTGACCAATAACGGGTAGCTCAGTTAGGATTTTTTATCCTAGGGGATTGATCATCCTTAGACAGATCCCAAAGGTCCGGTAAGGACGGTCTATCAGAGTACCTGTGCATGTATATGCTATTTTTGGTCAGTAGTTGTAGCTTCGTTAGGATTTTTATAATCCTAGGGAATCTTATGATTCCTGGGAAAATCCTAAAGGTTCGGTAAGGACAGCATGTCAGACTACCACGTGGTAGCTCCATTAGGATTGTATATCCTAGGGAATATTATGATTCCTGTGCAGCTCCCTACGGACAGTTAGAGTACCACAAAATGTTGTTGCACCTGCCTCATTTTGTTGCCCGATGATGATGATGTTGTTGTTGCTCCAGCCTTCGTGTTGTGATGATGTTGTTGCTCCAGCCTTCGTGCTATGATGATATTTTTGCTTCATCCTTGCGCTGTGATGATTTTGTTTCTCCAACCTCGCACTATGATGATTTTGTTGCTCCAGCCTCACGTTGTGATGATGTTGTCATCTCAACCTCGTGTTGATAATGTTGTTATCTCAGCCTCGTGTTGATGATGTTGATGGTCTCAGCCTCATACTGATGATGTTGATGATGTTGTTGTACCAACCTCATGTTGTTGATGTACCAGCCTCGTGTTGGTGATATTATTATGCTAGCTTCATGTTATTGATTTTGATGCTTCAGCTTCATGTTGAAGATGATGATGATGATGTTACTTTAGCTTCATGCTGAAGAAGATGATGATGATGTTACTTCAGCTTCATGTTGAAGATATTGATGATGTTGTATCATCCTATTGATGTTGATGTTGATGTTGATGTTGTTGTTATACTAACTAATGTTGATTTTTCAGATTCTAACTCCATGCTGTGAGCGATGATGATGATGTTATTCTAGTTCCATGCTGTGAATGATGATGATGATGTTATTCCATCTCCATGATGTGAATGATGATGTTATTGATGATGAGAAAAAACTTTCGATGATTTATAGATATGCCAGTCAATGTTCCAAATGTTGTTGATGTTGTTTCCCTCTCTCTCTCTCCTAATGATGTTGTATTGTAGAATACCCTTCTTGCTAAGGGGAGTGTTGAAATATTGTAACTGCGAAGAATATTCTACTTATTGTTGAATTATTATTAAATAGAGCAATCCCCTTTTGTGGATTGATCACATTGGGATCTATAAATGACCAAATCCCCTTTTGTGGATTGGTCAAACCCTAATTGTATGAGGTTAATTAAGAAGTCGGCCCCTAGGGATAATTAAAGTGGTTTTAGCCACTAAGTGAAGAAGTCGGCCCTGCTTGGTGAAGAGACACAACCCTAGCACTCCTCAACTAGTATAAATAAGAGAGGATAGCTCCTCATTCACACACTCACTCAAGTCACGCATCTAGTGCGCAAGTCTGAAGAAAGTGCTTGACGGAAGAAGAAAAGAGAGAGAGAGAGAGGCGCATTGCTCAGTGTTGGATATTCTCTAGTGTTTGGTTTATTATCTTGGCATTGTATTGGCAATATATATTAAGGAATTTTTTGTTCAGTTCTCTCCCCCATGAGGTTTTCCCAGGATAAATGGTGTGTACCTTGTGATTGTGTTTCTTTCAGTGATCCTGCTTATGCTATTATTGTCTAGTAAATTGAAAAGAACTTAATAGCAGCTCTAAATTTAGCGAATCCTTGGTGACCTTAGCCATGCAATTTCAGAAGAGGAGAGGCAGCTCGCCTCAGTTCTGATTTTCTATGACAACCAACATTGTAGCCTCAGATGTGATTGTTTGATTTGTTGTTGAGTTCTTCTTTTGGGTCGGTTTAGTTGAGGAGAAGGAATGACTAGCAAGAGAGAGCATAGCCACAACTAGAGGAGGACTCTGCCTAGTGATTGAGGCTAGACACAGTCCATAGAAAGGCTCGACATGTTGGTAAATGGTTGCGGTTGGGGATCTAGGTGACTTGGCCTAGTTACCTAGGACAACTGCAAGTCCTAATTAGGATGCCACAGAGTTGGTTAAGGATTGTGGCAACTGGGAATAGGTTTGGCCTGAGGAAAGGGTGCAACAAGTATTGGACGGGTTTGGGAGCCTCTGACAAGAAGAGTGGTAGGCTTATACAACAATTAATGAGGGTTGTACTTAGGGTTGTTACAACTAGGATTAAGGGTTGTAATAGTCACCATTATAATAGATTTCTAGGAGCTGGAACAATAGTGAGTTTTGGGAACGGTGAACTTGTACAACAATGTTGGGACAGACTTTAGAACAGCTTGGAGGGAAGATTGATGGCAGTCTCTGAGGGCCACCTTAAAGGACTAGAACAACAGATTAAGTGTTGTAATATGTGTGTTACAACAAGCCCTTGAAGTATCTTCCTTGGACCAGGTTTGGACAATAGCATTGGCATAGAAACCAAGGAGGGATTTTGCAGCATGTTATAAGTGTTTTTGGTATTTTAGTTTATGTAAAATTGGGCCATTGTCCTTGGTACAGGATCCCATTGGTTTTGGGTTTAAGAACATGATTTTGGGCCTAATATTCTTATGTACCCATGTATGATCTAATTGTTATTTCTTATCTTCGACTGTGCTAAATGGTTAGGCATATTAGTGTGTTTATGTTTACAGTTCATATGGGGTAAGTGTATAATTGTAGAAACAATAGACCAAACCCGAGGTGCAATAAAATATAACACCTCAAACATGTGATCTCCTTCACACATGTGGCCTTCTTCTTGATAGAAAACAGAAATTCAGAAAAACTAGAAACCCTAGGCCAAATTTGCCAAAGTGCAGAAAATATTTTCTTGAAATTTCCACCACATCTCCTTGGCACAAGTGCAGACTCACTTATGCCAACTCCATAATGTCATCATGAGATGTCACAATGATCCTCACATTGCCTCTCGTTTTATAGAAGTCCTTAACTTACTTTAAGGATCCCTTCACTAAACTCAGCATCAAATTAGAATTCTTTATTCACACATGTGGGTTTGAAACCCCAACACAAGCCCATGAAGTGTAAAATTCCCAACCAAATCTGATGTAAAAATCAGATCTATGTGATTGAGAACTTTCGTCAAACACTTTCTCAATATGCTTAAATACCCTTGCCAAATAACTTCCACTTACTATCACAACTTCCTTGAGGTTGTCTGATGGATATATGATGTCAATTACTTCAATTCCTACCCCTTAACACTTATTCATTGATGGTTGTTATAAATATTTGTTGGCTATTATGTGTTATGGCAGTCGACTGGTTGAGGTGTTTTGACAAATAGTTTGCATACATTGGTTGTAGCTTGCATTTTTATGTATTTATGAATGGTTTATTTATTTATAACATCAACATACATCATGGAAATGTTGAGAAAAACATAGAAATGAACACCAAAGAAATGCTTAGGAATTATAACAAAAGTACCTCTGAACCCTTGACTTATTTATATAATATATGAGTTGAATGCCAAGGCAATTTCCAGATCTGATAACAATGATATTACAGCTGTTATGTCGGCTGTAATGGCACAAATACACTGGAAATCTGTAGCAAAGAGCCTCAACAAGATAAAAGCTATCAAGGTGGTTGCCCCAAAAATGTGAAGATCTCACAAGAAGTCGCACCAATGGGAGAGATAACACCCCCTGCTATAATAATTTCACCTAACCACTAATAAATCGATTTTCTGAAGGGATGGCATTCAAACCCTTTTCCAAAATTCACCCAAGATGAGTACAACTCGGCCCCAAGAGATAAACGCTCAAACCAACTCCAGAAATGAATATCTTTACCTATGAATACGACCCCTCTAGAAATAATTCGCCCCTGCAAATAAAATGTGTACCAAGGGAAAATACAAAGATTTTTCCTTGAATAACACTCCAAGACTAATAGAATATTTCCCTCATAGAAGGATTCATGTAACAATATTGGCTAGAATGGGATCTCCCCACTGAAACTAATCCCTCTAGCTAGAGTGGATATTTCACCATTGAAACTAGATCTAGGGTTTTACTCCAAGCCCTAATCCACCAAGCTCCTTGAGCTCTCCACAATCTCAACTCAAAAACATAGTATGCATAATGAGAGGAAATGAACCCCTATCTCTTCTTTATACCCCTTTCACCTTTTTCTCCTCAAATGACTTTTTAATTCCTCTTTAGTATTTTCTTCTAAAATCACTTTATTAATTTATTTACTTTTTTAACCCCAGAAAGTGATTAATTCTCCTTTAAGACTTCTCTCGCCACTGAAAGTCACTTTTCATTATCCCATCCTAAAGATATTTTTTCCTCAGTTCCAACGAGCTATTACACTAAGGTATTTCTCCAAGAAACGAGTTCCAAATAGTACCTTTAGTGTAATTAATTAAAATATGTCCAATAATAACCCTATTTTACAGAAATTGTCACAATGCAATGGAACCAAGAACAAGTTGTCTGGAAATGATCCTAATGATGAATAATGATAAATAAAATAGTTGGGCCCATCACTTACAATAATTAAAATGACTTCTAAAGTTATTTTCTCTATTAATCATAGAGTCACTTTATAACCTTATTTTAATTAACTAATGTCACTTTAGGATTTAGCTTTAATAAGATAGTGACATCAATTAATCTTCATAGTCTCCCCTTTCCAACTTGTTATAGCCTATGGGGAGAGTGTATAGGATAACCCGTCATCCTCCATGTAGTCATTTAGAAAGGGGCATTGCATGAAGCCCCAAGCTCCAATCCAAGGGGGTTTTCACCAAACAAACAGTTCAATGTGGTGCCAACGAAAATTCCCACATGCTCGACATCAAGGCCACTTGTGGGAATACCTCCTGAAGCTAAAAAAACATCAACATTTAGTTCTATGGGTTAGGAGAGGCTATCCCCATATGGTTTAAAACCTAGTTTTTCTTGTTTATCTAAAGTTAGATGACTCGAAGAGGAGACATCCTAGGCCTATGAGGGGATAGTCCTAGGGTTTTTCTCCCTCACCCTTTCCTTGTCTTCTAACTTGATCTTCAAGTTGTTCATGACTCCATTTGCCCCAAGAAGTGAAATAACACTAGTCTTGAGCTTGCAAAGTGATACAAAATATCAAACAGCTCTCTCTCTCAAAGCAACTTGATAACTAGGTCTCTAACCTTACTCTCATACTAATACTAACTCAACATTTGGAAAACTAAGTATATTTATTGTTGTTTTTATAAAAGCGTTGCTACAGCTATTAGGACTTGACTAATTGTTTATGACTTATGTAATATTGGGGTAAAATTAGCTTAGAAATATTGTTTTATGATTGGATATCGATCTACTCATTGAAGGCTTAATTCTAAGATATAATTGCTATTTTTTCTAGGATAATTTCTTATTGTTGTTGCAAAATATACTTTACTGATATACACTTGTTTATTGCTGCCATTTTACAACAACAATCAGTTTTTCTTGATAGCTAGCATCTAAAGGTGATTGGTAGTTGATCTTCCTTGATAATTGACTATTATATGCATTGGAATACTTCTTGGTTCACACACATCAACCAATTACCTTGTATAACTAATCCCAACCTTTTTACTCTCCTAGACCTAGCCTATCTCATTGAGTGGCCAAGATAGGGGGTTGTAGACTTGCCTCTAGCTTGCTATAGGATCCCTTGAGGTCATAAGGGAAGCCTCTCTTGTGTTGGATCTTCACCATACACTAAAACAAGGGAAGTATTTGTCTAGGTGATTTGTACAAGATTGGCATCTTGTGAAGGGCTTTGCACAAGTACAAATCCTGTTATAAGAGTTCTCATGTTGGATAGTAATGGATTGCAGTAGAAGAAGGTAGCCCACACTTCCCTTTGTTTATTTGTTGCATGATAGCATATTGATTGTTGAGATCTCATTATTGAATGAGTGTTGCATACATTCAGTAATGAACAAACAAAGACTAGAATCAAACTTGGCTTCCATCGGCTGCCAAGATAGATAATCTCCAAGTCTGAGAATGAAAGAGACTTGCATGCCAAAGATGGGAATGGATTTTGATTGATGAACTTAGCCTATTGTTGAGAGTGTTGAGTATGGTGCACAACAAAGAATCAATGAGAAAACTTTTTCACTACTAGAACAAGTGGAACCATAACCCAAATATGGAGTTGTGGCCAAAACCAGAGCCAAAATCCAGAGCTAAAGCCTGGAGTCAAAGCTAAAGCCTGGAGTCAAAGCTATAGCCAAGAGATAAAGTTGAGAGCCATGTTCCAAAGAAGCAAATGCACATAGAACCAGAGAGTGGTTTCCTGAGAATCTTTTGGAGACTGAAATCTTTTCAATGGGGAGGTGTGATCTGAAACAAATCCACAACAAAGACAAGCGAGATAAGATTCAGTACATAGAAGCAATCGACGAAATTGAGGGTTGAAAAAAAATGGCAATACAAGCATTAAAAAAATTAACTAAAAGAAAAGAAAGAAAAAAAATGAATGAGAAAAAAAAGAAATAAGAGAGAAGAAATTTGGGGAATGGAAAATGAAGGGACAAGGATGCTTGGCCTTCCCTTTACCCCAACACTACCTATATCTTCTTGTAGATCGACTCAAAAAGGGTATTTTTGCCAAGAGGAGAGAATGTAGAGGAGCACTAGCTATGTAAATTGTTGAATGGCCCAAACAACGATGAGCCTACATTGTAACCTTACAATCGTCGAAAATAAAGACTGAGCAACCATTCAAAATCGGTTTTCCCATTTGGGTTTCTAGGATAAAATTTGTATTTTCCATTGTGATTAATTGTTTTGACTATTGTTGTGGATTTCATTTTGTATGGGTGCATAGTTCAGAGTCAAACCCCGGTCTCTTTTCATTGTGTGAAATATGATCAATTATACACAATAAAACACAATCACTACCCTTTGTGGCTAACTCAATGACAATCTCTAGTCAATGAGAATTTGGTTGTTGTTCTAACTGTTAAAATTTTGGTATGCTCGTTTAACCATAGACAATGTCATCATTGTCACCCAACCATAGGCACAAGGCCACCCCCGAGCATCCTAACCTTTACTTACAATAATTTCAGAAAGCCTACTCTAGAACCAACAAATAAACCGTAGTTGCTAACTGCAGCAACAACTCAAGACAAGTAGAGTGTTCCTTATCCAAGGGTAGTGCACAAGAGAGAGTATCTCCATATCCACAGAACAAGTACCATACACAACTACAACAGATGCAGTTGCATTACTCTCCCAGACTTGTGCCATAAGAATATCACCAAGAGTATCACCAAGAATATCACCAAGAGTTTCACCAAGAACCACCAAGAGAATCACCAAGATAGTGCTATAGAGAGACCAAGACCCAAGAGATGACCATACGCCCTTATTCCTCTTTGCAGATGCAGTTGCAACTGCAACTACAACTCTCCACAAGACTTGTGCACTTTCTGGCTCTCCAAATGAGCTAAAATGTCATGTATTTATATTAATCTATCTAGTGAATTTTTTTGTTGGGCCGACTTGAATTTCTAGTAATTATATTTTATGTTTATGTTTTTCTTGTGGAGTCGACTTGTATTTCTGGAAGATAATAATCTAATATTATTATTCTACTAGGATGACTTGTCTTATAGGGTTTCCACACATCTGTTTAATGGTTTGCTTGCTTCCAGAATAATCTATTCTAAGTCAAAGGTTACACGTGGAGGTTAATTCCTCCTGTAGCTACCAAAACATCAACACTCCCTCTTATCTAGGGAGGTATTAACTAAGATGTTCTTCATGTAGTGGTCTCAAATGTTAATGATTGTAGCTTCATGAGACATTCTCCAGATCGGAGATGATATGTGAGAACACATATGTGATAGGTGAGTCGTACTCCTATGGAATGAGTTGAGATGACTTGTGTTGGTCTCTTGTCTTGCTCCTCTGGACTGAGTTGAGATGACTTGAGATGGTCTCCTGTCGTACTCATATGGACTTAGTTGAGTTGACTTGAGATGGCTCTCAAGTTCATAATCCTATGGATTTAGTTGAGTTGATCTGTTGAGAGTGACGTCCCTTGTGGTTGAGCACATGTGGACTTGTTCCTTGTCGCTGAGAACATGTGGACTTCTCCCTAGTGGTAGAGCACTAGAGGATGTGTGTGAGACCCCTTGCTATATTGTCAAAGAGTAAGACTATTGTAAAACCCTAATTTGTATTGTGAAGGGTACAAGTCGTATCTACTGTGTAAAGATAATTAATATTGTGTAAAAGATTAATTATATTATTGAGTTGTACAAGTTGGCCCTATTGTGCCAACAAACACATCTATTTGATGAGTTAGACCTGAGAAGGCATGGGATGTCTCCAGGATAGCAACACGGGAAAAGGATGATGTCACAATTTCCTCCAGAACAGATGTTTATCCTTCAGACTTCAAAGGGAGTCACTTGACTCAAAGGGAGTCAAACTATTTGAGAAGAAAGTAGAGCTAGCAGAACTTGTGGACAAAAGGTTTCTTTATGATATCTTGCAAAGGGCATAGGCATCCATGACAGTTGTGTACGTTCAGAACATGAGTCCTCATAAGATTCTGAAGAACGTGACTCTCGAAGAAGCCTTCAGTGGAGTGAAGCCTGAGGTTGGACACTTCAGGATATTTGGGTGTCCAGTATACATTCATGTACCCAAGGAAAAGAGGACCAAGCTAGACCCTTCAGGTAGAAAGGGTACATTTGTGGGATACAGTGAATCTTTGAAGGCATACTTGATATACATCCCTGGTTAGAGATAAATCGAGGTTAGCAGAGATGTCATCTTTGAGGAAGAGATAGCCTTCCAAAGATCTAGAGAATCTCATGTGGAGATTGACAACGAGAAGAAAGAAGAGACGGTACCTTCTCCCCCTTCAACAGTTCAGAGGGAGATAGTTATTGATCCAGTTGACCCGGTGGATCTTGTAGCTCCAGTTGATGTTCCTAGAGACATTGCAGTAGGCCAGAAGAGGCCTGCATGGGCTCGACGGACTCTACAGGAGGCAGAGGGACATGCAACTCCTCGTGGTACATTCCGAGAGAGCAAGAGACCACAGACATTTTCGAGCTATGTTTCAGCTATGAGCCACATCACTGATACTGAGCCTTCTTGTCATGGAGAAGCAGCGAGTCAGCAGGTTTGGCAAGATGCCATGACCGAAGAGTATCAGTCCATCATGAAGAATGATGTGTGGGATATTGTTCTGAGACCGAAAGGGAAGTTTGTAGTGACTTCCAAGTGGATCTATAAGATCAAACATGCAGTTGATGGAAGTGTCGAGACGTACAAAGCAAGATTTGTGGCTAGAGGATTCTCTCAAGTGGAGGGAATAGATTATCGGGAGACATTTTCTCTTGTTGCTCGATACACTTCCATCCATACGATTATTTCCCTTGTTGCATCCATGGGTTGGAGACTACATCAGATGGATGTGAAGACAACCTTTCTCAATGGAGAGATTGAGGAAGAAGTTTACATCGAGCAACCAAATGGATTCGTGATACATGAGAAGGAGTCCCATGTGTGTAGGTTGAAGAAAGCCATGTATGGACTAAAGCATGCACTGCATGCATGGTATGTGAAGATTGATGGATACTTGATGAGTTTGGGCTTCAACAAGAGTGTTGTTGATCCCAACCTATACTACAACATCGTTTATGATGAGTGTGTGATTTTGGTCCTATATGTTGATGACTTATTCATCACCTGTTCAGAAAGCATTATTGTTAAATGTAAGCATGCATTGGCTTCTAAATTCAAGATGAAGGACCTTGGTATGATGCACTTCTTCTTGGGACTAGAAGTGTGGCAGAGGACTGATGAGATTCTCTTGAGTCAGGGGAAATACACAGTGGAGATATTGAAGAAATTTGGGATGACAGACTGCAAGCCCATGCCTACACTGATGGTGATGAATCCGAAGAAACTGAGTGAGACTTATTCTGATTTAGGCGAGATTGATCCACATCTTTACATACAGTTGATTGGATCATTGATGTATCTGGTTAACACCAAACCTGATATATGCTATGTAGTGAGTGTACTCAGTCAATTTATGAGTGAGCCGAGACAAACACACTGGATAGCAGCGAAGCATGTGTTGAGATATTTACAAGGCACAGTTGGTTATGGACTGAGATATGCCTCTAGTGTAGACATGAGATTGCAGGGATATGTCGATGCAGGTTGCAGGGAACGAAGTGGACCAAAAGAGTACCTTCGGTTGTTGTTTTACTTTGGGATATACCATGGTTTCTTGGTGCAGCATGAAACAAACTTTTGTGGCTTTGAGTATCGCAGAAGCAGAGTACATTGCATTATGTGTGGCAATCTGTGAAGCAATGTGGCTTTGCAAGCTCCTTGCAGATTTATTTGGACATGAAATGGATTCCACCGTTATCCATTGCGATAACCAGAGTTGTGTGAAGCTCTCAGAGAATCTCGTGTTTCACGATAAATCGAAACACATCGAGATCAAATACCATTACATCAAATATTACACATGCAGTACCTTTCTACACACGAGCAAGTTGCAGATGTCTTCACCAACTCGCTTGTCGGGACAAAGTTCGAGTACTTCCATGAGAGACTTGGCCTGGTGGAGAATTCCTCCCTCGCTGAGAGGGAGTGTTGATGATTGCAACTTCATGAGACATTCTCCAGATCGTACTCCTCTAGACTGAGTTGAGATGATCTGTGAGAATGCTTATGTGATAGGTGAGTCGTACTCCTCTGGACTGAGTTGAGATGACTTGTGTTGGTCTCTTATTGTGCTCCTCTAGACTGAGTTGAGATGACTTGAGATGGTCTCCTGTCATACTCCTATGGACTTAGTTGAGTTGATTTGAGATGGCTCTTTGGTTCGTACTCCTACGGATTTAGTTGAGTTGATCTATTGAGAGTGGTGTCCCTTGTGGTTGAGCACATGTGGACTTGTCCCTAGTAGCAAAGCACTAGAAGATGTGTGTGAGACCCCTTGTTATATTGTCAAAGAGTAAGACTATTGCAAAACCCTAATTTGTACTGTGAAGGGTACAAGTCGGCTCTACTGTGTAAAGATAATTAATATTGTGTAAAATATTAATTATATTATTGAGTTGTACAAGTTGGCCCTATTGTGCCAACAGACACATCTATTTAATGAGTTAGGTCATGTATTTATAAGAGAGATACATCCCCATTGTGGATCAGATCTCATTCACTCAACTCATACTTGGAGAGCTGTAATTTGGTGCGCACTTCTCTCTTGCGCTAACTTTATTGGTCATAAATCACCCTCTTGTGTGCGCTAGGGTTTATGGTGTGAAGGTTCTTCTCTTGGCAATATAGTAAAGGGTTGTTGGGTTTGTCCCTTGGTTGAAAAGGGTTTTCCCAGGATAACTTCTTGTGTCTTGTGCATGGTTATTCTTCTTGTGATCTTGGTTACTACAACTATTGTGTTGCTTCATTGTTTATGGTTCAAGTTCATGCTAAATTGAAAAGAAACTACATGTGCTTGAGCAATCATTAAAAAATTCAACATCAAACACATCCATCCATCTCACATGGCATGGGCAAGACTCACATTGTCTTGCGGACCAGTCTACCGGTAGCATTACCATATCCACACAGGATATCCATAGTGCAACATGACTTCACCCCATGCATCCAAGGTCTGTGGGTAGCTCTCAATAGCTACAACATGTCCCCAGGACATCCACTACACTGCAATGGATGAGTACTTGATCATGTGCACCCTCGGTCTCAGTGCCAACCCTTTTTCATGCTGGATGAGATCCACTTGTCTCAGTGCCAGCCCTTTTTCATGCTGGATGAGATCCACTAGACTTAGTGCCAACCTTTTTTCATGTTGGATGAGATTTTACATTTGTTCTCAGTGCCAACCCCTTTTCATGCTAGATGAGATTTTTCCATTTGTTCTCGGTGCCATCCCTTTTACATGTTGGATGAGAAAATTGCCTCTTGTCCCTAAAGTACTTGAACTTCATCCTCGACAACGGCTTGGTGAACACGTCTACAACCTGATCCTCGTTGGTCACGGACTGGAGCCTCACTGCTCCCTTCTGTACCATATCCCCGATATAGTAGTATCTAATCTCGATATGCTTCGACCTGTCATGGAACATCGGGTTCTCTAAAAACTTCATGCAACTATGGTTGTCACACCAAATGCAACTCGCCTCCAATACGAGACCAAATAACCCAAACAACAGCTTCTGAAGCCAAACTACTGCACATGCAGCCACATACTCATCTTCAGTCGTATTGAGCACCTCACATGACTCCTTCTTGTATCCGGCAAAGCCTCCTGCTCCTTACTGTAGTAGTCATCTCCCTCTGGAACTGACCATCTGTCTCCCTCTGGAACTGACCATCCGCCTCCCTCTCAAGCATTGAATATCAACCAGATCTTCAATCTGTTGATTTCATCACTTATCGTCCAAAACAAGTCTCGTCATCCTCTTCTTGTAGGTCTAACCTACAAGTCAAATTCAATCCAATAGTCAGCAACATTCCATAATCATGAAATTAATCAAGGCATAACAATTTCTTAATTATGATGACATAGTACTTATAGTCATGCAACCACACAAGGTTTTATTATCTTTGACCACACTTCTACTCAGCATTCATCCACATACTAATACATGTGGCAACTATCTAGATGCCTTCCATCTCTACCAAAACATACTATAAGGAGTGTGCAATGTTAGTAAAGAGGTTTCATCCTAGACAGGCTCCATCATGAGATATTGTGCAGTGCTATAGGCTACATACTTATAGCATCACATGCCAAACATGGGCCTACTGCTTAAAAGAAAACTGAGTCACATCATAAATAAAACATATGACAATGAATCGATCATAGTAAGGGATATAGGGTCCTCCCTCTTAATCTCAACTATCTAGTATGATCTTGTCCTTGAGATGTATTTCTCCTAGAGACTTCTTATCTCTGAGCATCACATCATGCAAAATTACGTCGAAAGGTCTTTATGCCTGCTTCATTATATGGGCCAACTGGATCCCTCTGAGCCTTGACTCCTAAGTTGGTACTTGGTGGGGCCACCTACCTCACCACTGGTGGAATCATCTGCTCCTAATGATATGGCTCGTCAATACTATATGGATTTGCATCCTGCAAAGTATCACAGGACCATGTTGGTCTCTTGCCAGTTACTGTAATGAATCTGAGTAGGCCCTTTTGGCTCTACTAACTCTTCTTGATGATCTGAAGAGTGATCAACTGCACTAGAGGAATTTTATCGGTCATCTTTGGAGCCTTCTACTCCTCACAATCAATCTCCATATGAGATACTTTGTATCTCACAAAAGTATCCTTCTTCGTATTCTTCTTCTTTGGTACATGGATGTATACGGTCGTGTATACAACTTATCTGGATAGTATGCTCCATGTCTCAGACTAGAGACCATCTAATATATTGTCTCATGCAACCATCATTATAGCTTCCCTCAGAGTTATCACTTGTGACATGTCCAAAACAAGGACAACAAAGGGTAAAACAACGGACAAGAATAATACTCTTATAATAAAACAAAAACAAGAACAATAATCATAGTAGCTCCTTCTCAGAGCTATTTCTTGTGACCTTCTTGGAACAAGAGCCAAAATAAAAAAATACAATAATAGGAACAATACTCTTCTAGTGTTGTGATCAATCATTCTTCCATGGTAACCTCTATGGAATTTATAAAATAACCAAGATGGCCTGCCTGGAAGCAAAACAAGAAGTATCTCCTAGAGATGTTAGTTCATCTTGCAAACAAGTACAATAAGCATTTATAACAATAGTACTTACATGATGCCAAGTATTCATTGTATCTAGCAGTAATAGAACCTTTCAAGGATTGTTGTCACAACTAGCACTGTAGCAATTATCCAACTTGATATGTACAAATTGGAAACTTATTAATTTAATCAATCAAACCTGGAACCTGGAGTCTTATCTTCAGGAACGAGTGTTGTTGATTTTCTTTTGAGACTCCTTCACTCAAGATGAAAAGTATTCTCTTCAACATGTCCCCTATACTTAAGACAATATACTTTCTTGACAGAAATCTGAGTTAGAGAATATAACACAAATAAACTCTAAAATATCAGCCTTAATCAATCTAATAATTTGACTAAAGTTAGTTTCTAACTTCAATTTTGACCAAAGATTAGTACGATAATCATAACTTCAATGGATAAAAAAAATGCAACCTAGATGTTCATAATGCCATAACAGCTAGAGGCATATGAAAACAATCAAACCTGGAGTGCGTTGTTCCTCTGAATGTGTTGGATTTGAGATCCCTCTGGATCTACGATTGTAAGAGATCTCTTCTCCTACAATCACACTCAAAATAGTGATACATTTTAAATATATATGAGTACATACCTTCGACAACATTGACAGGCAGTGGCACCATCTGACAACAGCGATACGAAATGATGAACCTTAAAACTTCAAAGGTGCTCCAACTTGTAATCTAAAGGTAGATGGAGATGCACCAAATATTAGTCCCAAAACTTCATAGAAACTTTCACTGCAACTGGTACTGCAACTAGTGTTGGCACTGCAACTAGCATTGCAACTGGCACTACAAACCTAGGGTTTTATGAGGAAACCCTAATTTCTCAACTTCAAAAATTTGCAGATCTGATCCAAGGAAGAGATGCACCCTACATAGGAGACCTTCTTAGTGGGTTCAGTAAGAGCTCAAGGAGCTTGATAATGGGGGAAACTGAGGATCTTCCTTCCAACGGTTAGACTGTTATGAAGGAAACCAACTCTGGTTCCATGTTAAAATTTTGGTATGCTTGTTTAACCATAGACAATGTAACATCATTGTCACCCAACCATAGGCACAAGGCCACCCCTGAGCATCCTAACCTTTACTTAGAATAATTCCAGCAAGCCTACTCCAAAACCAACAGATAAACCCTAGCTGCTAACTGCAGCAACAACTCAAGACAAGTAGAGTGTTCCTTCTCCAAGGGTAGCGCACAAGAGAGAGAGTCTCCATATCCATAGAACATGTACCATACACAACTACAACTACACTACTCTCTCCGACTTGCGCCATAAGAATATCACCAAGAACCACCAAGAGAATCACCAAGATCATAGT
>CBVK0100099666.1:6675-23711 GCA_900067695.1 Picea abies | reverse complement strand
CTCTTCCGATCTCACTTCTTGTCTTCTGGATGTCATTTTTTCTTTCGCGTCTTTGTTTACACTGTATTAGAACGACTCGGAATTGGAGAATCCAGTCGAGTTGTAACTGTTATAGGATGATGTAGAGTTTGATCACTATAATAGTCACATGGTTTCTAATCGGTCCCTGTGGTTTTCTTAGCACTGAACGACTTGGAATTGGAGAATCCAGTCAAGTCCCCCCTTTCAGTTTCCGACTTGGAATTGGAGAATCCAGTCAAGTCCCCCCTTTCAGTTTCCCGAAACTCTGAACAAGAGGATCTCGCATTCAGAGTTTTTCTTCTACAAATTACTGAAAGGCCTATTGCCTGAGGTAGTTTGTCCACTCTTCTCACCAAGTCCTCAACCTGCTCATTTTCAAATCAACCCACTGATTGAAGTTAAATCAAGACCTCCTTTGTTCCTCGCATGCTGTACCTAGTCCCTGAGTTTGAGTGATATCTTCCCGAGTCTCTACCCATTTGATCACCCATTAAAAATTACCATGACATAAAAAACTGATGGGCGTTGGGCTCTTCTCCTGCTGCAATCCAGGAGTGACTTCCGTTGCCAACATGAGGCCTGCAAAAGAAATGGGAATTAAGGAGGTGTCAGTGTTCGGAGATGCAGAATTGGTAATCCAACAGGTCAGGGATGTTTACCGGGCCAAGCATCCTCGGCTCAGGAGTTACAAAAACAAGGTATGGGACCTGATTGATAATTTCTTCTCAGCTTTCAACATCACTTTTATCGCAAGGGAAGAAAATACCTCGGCCGACTTCTTAGCGGTCTCGACTAGTCTGTTAAGGACCCCTCTGCCGCCAAAGATCCATGGTGAGGTCGAAATAAGATACAGGCCATCCATCCTGGACAATGTAAAGCATTGGGAGGTATTCGAGGACGATCTTGAAATCAAAAATTTTCTTCAGTCCATCAATGAGTTTTCGACATTGCACATCGATCAAGATCCTGATCCTGAAGGTGACCCTCCCTCTGAGATATTCTTTAATAAACTTATTAATCACCAGATTATTCAACTACCCAACAATCACATTCCAAGGGGGATGGTCCCTTTAGAAAGACTGTTCGACAAGAATGATGTGGAAGTAAAGGGCGATGTTTCAAATGAAGATCCTGATACAACCGAATGCAACATTGGCACACAGAAGGAGCCTAGGTTTGTCAAATTATCAAGCAGTTTGACCAAAGAACAGAGGGTCGAATATACTGAGTTGCTGAAAGAGTTTACTGATGTGTTTGCCTGGACTTATGAAGACCTCAAGACTTATGACACATCTGTCATTGAACACAAGATCCCACTGAAAGAAGAGGCTAAGCCATTCAGGCAGAAGCTGAGACAGATAAATCCCATGTTGCTACCTTTCATGGAGAAAGAAGTGAAGAAATTGCTAGATGCCCAAATTATCGTCCCTTTGAGATATTCCGACTGGGTGGCCAATTTGGTCCCAGTAAGGAAGAAAAGTGGAGAAATCAGACTCTGTGTCGATTTCAGGAACATGAACAGGAGCTCAAGGAAAGACAATTACCCCCTGCCCAATATGGAACAAATACTGCAGAGGATAACTGATGCGGCCAGGATATCCATGATTGATGGTTTTTTTGGCTATAATCAAATATTAGTCATACCCGAGGACAGAGAAAAAATGGCCTTCACCACTCCTTGGGGCACATTCATGTATGCCAAAATGCCTTTTGGATTGATGAATGCAGGGGCAACATTTCAGCGAGCCATGGACATAGCCTTCATCGGGGAGAAAGATAAGTTTGTGGTAATCTACCTGGATGACATAACAGTCTTCTCCAGGCCTGACAGAGAGCACTGCAGTCATCTGAGAAATTTTTTTCTGAAGTGTCGGAGGTTTGGCCTATTCTTAAATCCCAGAAAATCTTTGTTTGCTATGAAAGAGGGGAAGCTATTAGGACATATAGTATCAGAAGAAGGAGTGAGGATTGATCCTAGCAGGGTAGAGGCAATTCAAACCCTGTCACTTCCTAGATCCAAGAAGGAAGTTCAAGCCTTTTTAGGGAAGAGTAATTTCTTGAGAAGATTCGTTTCAAATTTTGCTGAGTTGGTGAAAAATAACACAGCCATGCTCAGGAAGGGAAATGAAGTGAAATGGTCCGATGGACCCAGGGAATATTTTATCCAAATAAAAAGAGCATTGACCGAGGCACATGTACTGATCAGTCCCGACTATTCCAAGGAGTTCCTAATTTTCTCTTTTGTTTCTTTTGATATAGTAGCAGTGGTCTTGTTGCAGAAAAATGAGGAAGGGCGAGAACAACCCATTGCCTTCTTCAGCAAGGCATTAAGAGATGCAGATATCAGGTATGAAATCATGGAAAAGTAGGCTTATGCCTTAGTAAAGGCCCTCAAATCTTTTAGGATCTATGTCCTGCACTCAAAAGTTATAACATGCGTTCCTTTAGCCTCTGTGAAAGACATCCTTATACAGCCTGACATGGATGGGAAAAGAGGGAAGTGGATTGCCAAGATCCTAGAGTTTGATCTGGAGATTAAGCCCACCAAGATGATAAAGGGGCAGGGTTTAGCCAAGCTGTTGGCTGAATCCAATTGCAAAGCCTTGGGGATTAGCTACATGCTCAAAAAATCTGCAAGCTGAGTCATCCAATAAGAATTCTCAGGGTGACTTATCACTAGCAGCATGCACCTGGTACAAGGATATCTTGTATTTTTTGCAAGAATTGAAGCCTCTTGATGGAATGGAAAAAAGCAAGGTGAGAGCTTTGAAGCTCAAGGCGGTCAGATATTGCCTCATTGACCAAGCCTTGTACTGGAAAGACCCTTTAGGGGTATTTTTAAGATGCCTGGACCCGCAAGAAGCCCAAAAGGTTATATTCAATTTCCATAACGGTCTTTGCGGGGGGCATCATTTCTGGAAGACCACAACTCATAAGATCCTCAGGGATGGATATTAGTGGCCTACTTTATTCGTCGATGTCTGCAGAGAAATCAGGGCTTGCATCGAATGCCAGAAGTTTTCAAGAAAACAACAACTCAGATCACTGCCATTAAAGCCTATAGTAGCTTCGACACCTTTTCAGCAGTGGGGGTTAGACTTTATTGGGGAAATTCATCCTCCCTCAAGCGGCCAACACAGATGGATCTTGACTGCGACAGACTATTTCACCAAGTGGATAGAAGCTACCCCTACCGGGAGTACTTCTCACAAAGTAATCATCAGCTTTCTGGAGGATATCATAGCTAGATTCGGCTGTCCCAGCAAAATCGTCACCGACAATGCCGCCTCTTTCAGGTCTGAGCCTTTGGTCAAGTTCTGTGAACAGTTTGAGATTTTGTTGATCTACTCTACTCCCTATTATCCTCAAGGAAATGGACTGACGGAGTCTTCCAATAAAAATCTGATCAAGCTCATTAAAAAAGTATTGGAAGACAATAAAAGGGCCTAGGATTCAAAGCTCAAATTTGGCCTATGGGCTGACCGGGTGACAACAAGGAAGTCTCTGGGCATCTCGCCTTTCCAACTTGTTTATGGGACAAAGGCTGTTTTTCCTACCCAGCTCGCTCTATCTGTGGCAAAATTTCTCCAGAACCTTGAAGGAGAGCCCGACAATATGACTAGAAGGATTCATCAGATGGTGGAAGTACAACAGATCAGAGAACATGCCATGAACAGGGCCTACCATCATCAATAGAAGATAAAGCAAACCTTTGACAGGAAGAGAAAAAAGAAAGTTTTCGAGCTGGGTGATTTGGTACTTAAGAGGGATGCACCCAGACAGGATAAGGGAAAACATAGCAAGTTTGATGCCCTCTGGATCGGCCCCTTCAGAATCTCTGAGTTCTTCTCAAACAACACGTACTAGTTGCACGATTTGGAGGGCGAAGAGGTTTTCAATAGCCCAGTAAATGGGCACTTTCTAAAGAAATGTTTTGTTTGAGCCTTAGACGACTCCTTTGTTTGTAAATATTATCCTTTAGTTCTTTATTCATTTTCTGTTTGTATATTTTTGGCTTAGTAAAAGACTCCATAGCCCAATAGCAAAGCACTAAAACTGCAGAATGAGTTCTTAGAGCATCACAGGGATGACTCTATCCCCCATGGAGCCTAATGTTAGCGACATTATTTGTCTTGGGTCGCAAATACACCCAGGTTTGCAGGTTACGCGGGAAGCGCCCCAGCGCAAAGCGGGAGAGTCTCTTTTCCGATCACAAGTCAAGCGAGCGGGCGAAGTGTTGGTTATCAGCCGTCGAGGTTCAACTGCAAAGCGAATCGATGGTCATCGAGATTTCGGGTCTGCCAAGTTATCCGGGGTTTAGCATGAAGCATAGTGCCAATAGTTCAAAGCAAATCTGGGTCGTCCGATCCAGTTGAGACAGGTGGCAGTTAGTCGGCATTTCGGGGATCAACGTCTTGGGAGACAAGGAGCCTCCCATTGTTTACAGCTGAAATCGCTGATCAGGAAAACGCCGAAAGCACCATTGGAGCCAAGCTCACGGTCCTAGCACCAGGTCACATCAAGCGAGCCTGTGAATGGGGGTAGCCCCCTTTATAATAACGAATGTTATCTGGGCCGTTCGTCTGAAGGACGCGTAGCGTACATCCGTGTCATGTCGGCATTCAAGAGTTCGAAGGGTGAAGGTTCCATGTTGCCCTATATCTCGAAACCCCAAACCATGAAAGCGCCGAAGGCACCCAAAGTCGGGCCCGCAGTATTACGGAGCATTCTCAGCCATCCATCCAAAGGGGACACCTGGTGCCCAATTGAGTCATCTCGGCTTTTCTCCCATCGCAACTCCGAGGCGAAAGGAGCAGCTCCATCGTATTCCCGATACGCGAGGTGACGGGAATGTCCAAGACTCAGGCCCACAACATCGCCGAGCGGGGCCAGGACCGTCAGATCTGAGAAGGATGCGTGGCACCAAATTTAACCATCTCGGTGTTTCGCTCATCGCAGCTATGATAATTAAGGATCAACCCCTCCATATTTGCGAACGTCGAAAGTACCTTCGATAATAAACATAGGGTCATAGCCCACGATCACTTGAGAAAGGAAGAGAGTTATGCAAAGGTGCCAAAGTGTCGGGTTTTTCCACAGAAGGGTACCGTGCCCTCCAAGACCAGTGTAGCCCGATTTCGATCCTGGTCCTCACTAAATAATTAAATGAAGCTGAACAGAGGTAGTTGAAACCTCAGTTCACTTATTGAATGCAAGGTATGGGGGTTCCGACAGACAGTCTGCCTGAGATGGTCCTATACACTGATTTTCTCCAAAGGGTCATGGCTGGTCCTCATCTGACCAGAGAAAGTCTACGCACACCATGTTGGCCTTTAATGTTGCAACTATCCCCCCTGCAAGAGCCATGCACAGTTAAGGTGGCGTCTGATGAAAGTTATCCGTCCAAATTCGGCTGAAGGGACACCATGCCTTGGATGACTGAACATGCCTCCGATAGGCGAATTTTGCTGACTATATAGACTCAGTCTTTATATTTTGTAATGCATCGATGGTTGAGCAAGGCTCCGAGTGGTAAACTTTAAATGAAGCACTGTTTTCCTGGTTATGTCTGGACTCTTGAGACTTCTTGTCTTCTGGATGTTAGTTTTTCTTTCGCGTCTTTGTTTACATTGTATTAGAACGACTCGAAATTGGAGAATCTAGTCGATTTGTAACTGTTATAGGATGATGTAGAGTTTGATCGCTGTAACAGTCACATGGTTTCTAATCAGTCCCTGTGATTTTCTTAGCACTGAATGACTTGGAATTGGAGAATCCAGTCAAGTCCCCCCTTTCAGTTTCCCGAAACTCTGAACCAGAGGATCTCGCATTTAGAGTTTTTCTTCTACAAATTACTGAAAGGCCTGTTGCCGGAGGTAGTTTGTCCACTCTTCTCACCAAGTCTTCAACCTGCTCATTTTCAAATCAACCCACTGACTGAAGTTAGATCAAGACCTCCTTTGTTCCTCGCATGACGGACCCAGTCCCTGAGTTTGAGTGATATCTTCCCGAGTCTCTACCCATTTGATCACCCATTAAAAACTACCGTGACATAAAAAACTGATGGGCGTCGGGCTTGACCCTGCTGCAATCCAGGAGTGACTTCTGTCACCAACACAATCTTCCCTTTTACGCATTTTGCAGTAAAAAATTCTGATACATACAATTTGAACATCAACCTTCACCTCTACTAGAAATCCCCTTTAACCCTATTTTGAAACCTGTCCGACCTCTTTTCATGCTTCGCCATTCCTTGCTTGCACTCTTCCCTTTTACGCATTTTGAAGTTAAAATTTTTGAGACATACAATCTGACCGCTCACCCTCACCTCTACTAGGAATTCCCTGTATTTTGAAAACTGTGTGACCGCTTTTCATATTTTACCATTCCTTATTTGCACTTGTTTATAATAAAAGAGTCTTATTTATAATAACAAAACTAAATTAAGTCATTAGGTCCTACCCTTCAGAAAGAAACCAAGATTTGCGGAGATCTTCCATTAATACACATTAAACCAATTTTTCTGGAAGGGTATATTATCCTTTCCGAGTGTTGATTTCAAACACCATGGAATGTCATTCGTGGGACCTTGGGTTGGCCCGTTCATGAAATCTTTAAACCCTAATTCTAAAAATGAGCCCAACTGACCGTTTCCCTATTCCATACTTAGCCACTTTCTCGCAATTTCACAAATATATAAACTGTCCGCTGAACCGCACCATCATGCCCTCTTCCGTTTTATGCGTTTTGCAGTAAAAAATTCCGACTCGTGCAATCTCACTGTTGAACAGTCACCTCTCCTCATTATCTCCTATAAACCTATATTGAAGCTCGTCTGACCACTTTTCATACTTGGCCATTCCCTTCTTGCTCTTGCACGTCTCCATCACCTTCACACCTGTTTATAATAAAAAAATGTTTATATATATAATGTTTTGTTTCTAAATATGCAATTAGTAATCTTTAATGCTAACAACTCATCATCCAGCAATCGTGTAAATTGTCATTGATGGGCGAAAGGATTGAGAAGATCTGTCATTAATGCACATTAAACCAATATTTGCGAAGGGTTTTGTTATCCCTTCTGAGTGTTAATTTCAAATACCATGGAATTCCATTTTCACGTCGTCGGCTTGGTTCGTTCACGAAACCTCCAATTCTTAAATGGTCTTCGCCGTAACTACCACCTTCGCACTTCTAAGTATGCAATAATTAATCTTTACTTCTTAAAACTTATCATACATCACACATAGAGATTGTCATTAATGAGCGAAGAGCTCGAGGAGATTTTCCATTTGCACGCATTGAACCAACATTTATGGGGGGTTATATTATCCCCTCCAGTTGTTCATTTCAAGTAGCATATGGAGCAAACAAACGTTTTCATAGACTAATGGCACCAACTCGACAACAATTATGTGGAGATACAGTGAACATCTTTGGGCCTAAGGACCAGAACTACCACAGTAACAAAGCATCGCTCCAATGGCCTGCCACAGTAACAAAGCAACCCAAAGTTCTTAAAATGAAGGAGGTTCAACCTAAAATTGATAGTTCTCACAAGCTTCCCGTGCAGAAGAAGAGAAAAATAATTGTAGGAGAGGCGGAAGAGCCCAAAATTGAGAGTGAGAACATGGAACTTGACACTGATCTGGATAACATATTCTGTAACCTTGATCAGTCGGGAAACTCGATTCAGCATAGCTACCCAATGGACATAGTTGATACCGAAATTTTTGATGAAGATTAATCCTTTGTTAGACAACTGAGAGGGGGGGGGGTGAATCAATTGTTACTGTGCTTAAACAATTATATCCATTTTAAACTCATTACAGAACACTCAATGATGATCAAAATAATTCAGGCAAGTAAGAAATAGAGTATTCAACATCAATCACACACATGAAGTATACATAGACATATATTCCCGAGGAGACCCATAAAGGGAGAAAACCTCTTCTTTTTAATATGATAAGTAGTCTTTATTTTCTGTACATTATCATTCTTATGAGCATGAACTCTTTGTGAGGCTAACACCTTTGTTTTACAAGCTGCAACTTGCTGGGAGCACCAACTCTCTGGTTTCTCTAGCACCCACTAGAAGGAAGCACCAACTCCCTGAGTGTTTCATCACCAACTGGATGGAAGCACCAACTTCCAGTCACACAGGCACCAACCTATATAGCAGAGAACAATGGTTCTCCCTTGCACCACCCTACCACCCTGGTTTTTCTGGCTGCAACCAGATGGAAGCTACAACTCCCTGTGTTCAAGCACCCACTTGAAACTCTGAGGACAACAATCCTCCCTAGTACCATCCTGAGATATAAATCTTTGCTTGCTGAAATTTATTACAGTGATACAATATTTATTATTTATCAATGGGTTACGAGTCTCATCACTATTTTGCTACACTGCTCTGCTATGCCTGCATCAATGTCTTCCTGCTCGCATCTTCTTGTGCTTTCTGTTCTTTTGTGTTTTATGCTCTGTGCACCATGCCCATTCTATGCATTATGCCTCCCCTTTGCACTTTCACACATATGCTCAGCAACCTTCTATGTGCGTGAATAACTATCCAAAAATCCCCCTTGCTTCTCTGTTTTGCGTCTTTTTGTCACGCCAAGTCCTCTGCCAGAGCATACAACCAACTCTTCTTACCATTTATGCTCTATCAAGCTT
Organism: Picea abies; assembly: GCA_900067695.1. Lineage (NCBI taxonomy): Eukaryota > Viridiplantae > Streptophyta > Pinopsida > Pinales > Pinaceae > Picea > Picea abies. Next base: position 15,008 of record CBVK0100099666.1, on the reverse strand, counting down.
ATGTTCTTCATCTCTGCATTTTCTCTCTCTGTTCATGCTGTAATCTTCATTACATAGAGTTCAACTTGTTTTTCAGAAAAACAACAACCTTCCTTTGTCACGACATCTTTCTTTTATTCATGCCCTCATCCTCTGTTACACTTCGCATCTCCAACACTCAAGTCAGGAATCTCAAAAAAACGCTTAGGAATCATGATTCCAATGCTCAGGAACAATGATTCAGTTAGTGTAACTGAATTGTAACTGATAAAGAAACCACGAAGTGAAACAACAACCCTTCGATCAGATTTTGTTTGATCAACATCGTTGGATTATACACGCAAAGGCTTTTTGACTTTTCAATGCGTAACCTCCGATGTAGATCCTAGAAGCGCTAGCTTGTTCCCCTATCTTCCACTGATGTGACCTTGGGCGATGATATCATGTGACCATGTGATTTTGGGCACGACCAAAGGTGGTTTGAAATCAAACTGCGTTTGTTCCTGCAATTTACCTCGAGCCTCCACGTGTCCTTTCTCCAACACTGTGGTTTCAATTGCGGCCTGCCCTCAACTTTTTAAAGTTCGTGCACATTCAATCCCTGCAACGCTATGGGACCGTCGATCTCACGATCTTGACGGTGCTCCTGAATCTGATGGTTCATATCTGTCCTTTCAAGTTTTGCGGATAAGATCTAACCTTCCTAAATCAACGATTGTGGTTTATTTCGTGATCCGGGCTTCGGGAGTTTCAAATCTCATACCCTGCTTTCCTCTGTATACCAAAATTCTGGATTCTATGATCTATGAACACCTGTCCTTCTCAATCAAAAACTCTACCTCTACTTTGGGAATTTGAACTTTCAACCAGATCAACGGTTCCGCGACCCCTTTCTTGATCAACGGTCAAGATTTCCTTCGGGTCTCTGGACTTCTAAAATCTCAAACTTACACTCTGGATCAGATGGCCCAGATTCACTTTGGACGATCTAACGCTTGAGATCTTCTTCAGACGATCTGACGACTAAGATCTACTTCGGATGATCTAGTGGTCAAGAATTTATTTCGGCTCTCTGGCTCTCCGGGCTTCGGGTATTTTAGTTCTCAACTTGAAATTCTTGAAGTGAGATTTTTTCGAAGCGTAACCTCCTCATAACTTTAGACCTGAAATGAATGATGTTCGTTTGATCAATATCTTAGATCAACGACTCGATCTATTTGCGATGCATCTTTTCCTTGGATTAAATCCAACGACTCTCCATCTTTGCTTATCCTATCCTTCCATTTAATTCGATCCGACGGCTGGCGAAAATTCGAGTGATCAAGATCTCAGATCTTAGCCCTTGCTTATCCTATCCTTCCACTTAAGGTGATCCGACGACTGACAGATATTCAGATAATCTAATTCTCAAACCTTGTGCCTAGTTTATCCTCTCCTTCACTTAAAGTGATCCAACGATCTTGATTACTCTCGAAGCAGATCCATGATCAAGGATTTTGATCTTGATCACGTTTTTGTACTGCACTTTCCCTTTTGAGTTTTGATCTCTGTATACTATTCACTTTTCCTCCCGAGCTTATGATTTTCCTGTTTTCCATCGTCGCTGTTGTTCTTGCCATCAATGACAAGCACACGCTTCTTGTAAAAAATGCCAACATGATTCCTATTCCAGAGTGTTGTTTTTGAAAGCGAATCTAAAAAATTAATTATTGAAAAGAGAGATGTAAAAAATAAGGAAGGAAAATATCGTTCAGAAGTTGACCTTGCCAACATGTGGTCGTCCAAAATCTTCGAACTTCATAGAGCAACCAGAGATGCTCTTGATGATTCCATTGGAGTCATTGAGGCCGAGAATTCCATACTCAAGGACCGGATCAAGGAATTAGAGGAAGCTTTGATTCCTATTCCATTGCTTGCCAGTCCTTTGGCAATAGCCAAGCCTGCCACCCCTACAACAAAGTTAAAAGCATCCTCCAGCTTCCTCACATTGTGTAGAGGATATGTGGAGAAAAATATCAAGAAAAGAATGGAACTAATTGGTGAGGCCTGAGAAACATCACAAGCTATGGATTCCCTAGGAAGGAGGGCACATAACTTGCTCAAACTTCTGCAGACAGATTTAAAAAATGAAGAAACTTTCTATTTGGACATGACCATCCCTTTTGACTTTCATGTCAACAACATGGAAGACATGACAAGAAGACAACATGATATCCCCTCCAAAATCCGGATCACTCAATTAGAACCATGTTGGAAAGAGAAGGTGAAGAACCTGTATCTCATTCTCCAATCATGTGAGCAAGCAATATCAAAGAAAGAAACATTATTCACAAAGTTGACCAAAATAGATTTAACCAGAAGGACCAACGAGTTCCAGGACCCCAACTTAATCTTCAAATCGTTGGCGTTAACCAAGCAAGATTTCGATAAACAAGTTGATAATTTTAAGGCATTGTATTTAGAATTTTTTTACAGGATTCTTGAATATGGTGAAGATCACGTGGACAATTGGCTAGTCGGCTATTCGGTACAGAATCAAGACATTGATCAGGCTCTGTGTAATATTTCTATTGATCTAAGTGAATTAGAAAAGGAACTTTTCAGCATAAAAATACAGAATGACATCAACGCTTCCCCCTTGAGAAGCTACATTGAAGAATTCGTCGAAACGGACTTGAAACAGGTTGCCGATGAAAGGCAACAGAAAAAGGCATCAGCAAGCAAATAGCAAAAATACTTATATGTACCATCATTGTAAGTCTATATTGATGACATCCTCCTTCGTTTATCAATCCAGTTATTCCACCTTTTCTTAATAGAAATCTCTAGCCAAAGACTGATACCTTCCCATTTCATCTTTTCACATATTACACTCTACCGTCGCCCACTTCTTCTTTCCACAATCCTATTTTTTGTACATATTTCTCTTATGGTCCGCGAGAGCCCCAATCCCAGTCTATATGATAAACACATTTAAATTTCCAGGAATATGTAACAAACTATTATTTTTTGATATATTCCAAATAAAATTATTTTTTGTCTCCTTTTATATTTATGTGCTCCTAAATTTTTATCTTCAACTATGGTGAATGTCAAGACATTGTGTTTATTTTATTTGAATTGTCTTTTTCTCATGCATATCTTTTTCTGCTGGGTTCGTAGAAGCCCCAATGCCAGTCTATATGACAAACGCATTTAAATTTCCAGGAATATGTAACACACTTTTATTTTTTGATATATTCCAAATAACACTATTTTTTTATCTCTTTTTATATTTATATGCTCCTAAATTTTTATCTTCAACTATCTTGAATGTCAAAAAATTGTGTTTATTTAATTTGAATTATCTTTTTCTCATGCATATCTTTTTCTGCTACTATGCATATAGTTTTTTTTTTACTGACACATATACAGACAACTCTATGGAAATTTTAGTTAACTCTAACCATTTCAAAATATACAATGAACAGATAAAACATGCAAAGTGGGACTACTAGAAAGAACAAAAATTTCGAACATAGCAAGATGGATTATATAGTTTCACAAAATAAATCGAACTCTAGAGGGCACGTGTCATTTCTTGCATGGTTACCACCTGTCCTTCATGCTGCTTGCCACATCTGCGCTGCAATTTCCATCTGCCCCCGCTACTTTTTCCCCATCCATATGCATTTATCCCCAATTCAACCCCGCAGGGACTACGCTGCCATGCAACACTTGTTTAAAAAAGGGTTGTATGAACAACTACTATAGACATAAATTTGATATCCAATCTTATGATATAAAAAATGAAGTCACATAAGGACAAGGAATATATATACCATTAAGTTTGCACTAAATAACATTGCAATGATTATAAATCAAAATGAACAAGGCACTTGATCTAGCTAGATTGAAAAATCAAGTAGTTGTTGAGATAATGCACATGTTAGGATGAGGTGCATGTCCTTATGGGCCAACCCATCTATTACAAGCTCCAAATCAACTAAGATTGCTCCCCATCTTTCATTGCCCAACACAAGTCCTTATGTCATTTTGGATAAAAAAAAAAACCAATGGAACGATAGGAAATTGATCAAAATGAAGGACTTTAGGGACTTGAGGTGGTGGTCCGCTCTAATGCTAGTCTAAATGCTCACAAACCACTGAACTAGTTATGTGTTTGGGGCAACATATGCTCAAAAATGGGTTAAATGAGTCATTGGGTGTGCATTAGGGGGAACCCACTCATTGTGCATGGATTAGACATTGAGAAGTCCATCAATTGGTGAAAATGTTCTATATCCATCTCCATCTCCACTTTCTTTGTGTGCCCCTAATTTTGCAAGTGCGAATGTACACATATTAGTGTTTTATCATACTAGGTAAAAGATCTACGATATTGTGCATCTATGAATGGTCATTAATTTTTCTATTTCCAAATATGATGTAATACATCCACTATAATAATTTACCATGTTGTGTGAAACTTGACAACCCATGGGATGGTATCTCCTAACAAGATCGACTTCCATGATATGGAGGATGAGAGCAAATGTTATAGAGCTTGGACACTTAGTCCCTAGTAGATTTAGCAAAATCATAGACCAAGAATAAATGCTTTATGGTTTCAGTTCGGTTCTGACACCCCTAAGTGCTTCAATAATTAGCCTACAATTTAGCTACCATTAATTAAGGACCAAGCAAAATAGGTCTTCACAAGTTTCAAAGGAGCTTTCCAAATAGTATTGAGCCTATGTAACCATGTCTTTTTCTTGGATTTTAGCCTCCAAGTTTTATTCATCTTAACATCTAAAATAAGCATAGTTGACAACCATCTATGGACATCAATTGACTTGTATTTAATGAAACCATTAAATTTATTCCACCTCCAATCGCACCACAAGGATTACGACTCTTGTAGGTTGAGTTTAAGAAAAATCCATGAAATACTTGTCTAGATTGGTCATATTGAACTTGGCCTTAAGAGTCAACCAAATCTCCTAATCCCTTCCTTGAGTGCCTTTCTTGAGGAATTTATTGGCTAAGAACGAAGTTAACTCTACCAAATATTTCTTTTATAAAGCACCATTGGTGACCACCAAAGGTTTTGATCATTAAAGTACAGACCAAACATAGGGAGTCACTTTTCCAAACCAATTGACACTTGATTTCTTCTTATGCTTTCCATATACTCTTACAATGGAAGTCCCTTTAGTGAGAGTTATGGAGGGTATTTAGTATAGTGTGAAGATTAAGATGGTTGCACACATGTTGACCTAAATGGGTACTAGAGGTGATGCAATTTCTCAACATAATTTTTCATGGTCCATGATATTCAACTTCCTTGATAACTTAATGATTACACAATGTGTGGGCTTGAGTACATGTATATATAACGTCCATTCCTGCACAATCTTTATGTGTGCAATTGAGATTCCAACTAACTATATGAAATCCCTTTCCTCCCTGTTAATTTTCCCATGAAAAATTCTATGTAGTTTTTCCAGCCGTGGGTATGGATTAGTAGAAGGGACCCAACATGAAGAGGAGTGGATATGCATGGCTCTTGATTCTTTGGTACATATCTAGAACTTATCAACAAAAGGCATGGGCTTAATAATCCACTTGTCAATTTATTTTTCCATTTTTTAAAGTACAACCTCCTACATCACCTTGGAAGAATCATGGAAATCAAATGGGACCCTTAAGAATTTGAAGACTTTGGAAGGTTGAATACAAGCCTAGCCTTTCCTAACAAGCCAATTAAGCATTTATTTTTTACTTAATCAAAAGCATTGTGTTTTATTCCATCTTGAGCTTGGACCATCAATCTTCACCAAAATCTATAAACAATCAATAGTTTTAAGAGGGGTTCTTTTTTTCTTCCAATAGGGTGAGGAAAGAGTCATTAACAAAGTGTTTGTCAACTAGTTTCCCACCTTCAATACCATGGTAAAGGGATGCCTTTGATTAGGCCATGAGCCATTCTATTATGGAATAACTAAACCATAGCTCCCATTCATCACATAAAGGGAAATGGAAAGGGCAAACAAAAGGGGAATCCTTCTCACTATTTGACCTGAAGAGAACATAGTTACCAACCCGATGAGAACTGTGACCTCAAATTGAGAACTCAAGCCTTAAAAACCCATATTTTTTCATCAAAACACCAAATCGACCCTTAAATTGAAAAGTGGTGCCACATTTTCATTTTTGGGGTTAAAATTATAACCTTTTGCAACGTGACATGTAATGTTGCGAACAAAAACCTTAAAATCAACTCTCGAATCAAAAAGTGGTGCGATAAGTAGCACCCTTTTTATTTTGAGGTTGAAGTTACAACCTGTGTGAAGGCATGGTCTTGAAAATCAATACCCTTTTAACCAAAATCTTAAAATCAACCTTCAAATAAAAAAGTGGTGCTATGTTGAAGCCATGGCCTTAGCAATCAATATCATTTTAACTAAAATGTTAAAATCAACCTTCAAATAAACAAGTGGTGCTATGTTGAAGCCGTGGCCTTAACAATCAATATTGTTTTAACTAAAATCTTAAAATCAACCTTCATATAAAAAAGTGGTGCTACAAGAGCACCCTTTAGTTTTTGGGGAGTTAAAAATACAAGTTTCTTGAAAGCGTGTCCTTAAAAAATTGGTATCGTTATAACCAAAATCTTAAAATCAACCCTCAAATCGAAAAGAAGTGCTAGCAATAGCACCTCTATTTTCAGACTTAAAATTGCAACATTTTTGAAACAACGGCCTAAGAAAGCAGAACCGTTGAAAACAAAATCACCATACAAGCCCTTATTCCACCCTCCTCCTCCTCTTAAAAAAAACCCGTAGAAAAAAAAAACTTGATTTTTTTTAAGGGGAGGTTGGAGTAGGGGTGGGTAAGGTGATTTGGTTTGTAATAGTATCAATTTTATTGGCAATGGATTCTAAAATGCTAACAATTTTAAGCTTGAAAAAAGGGTGCTACTACTAGCACCTCTTTTTGATTCAGGGGTTCATTTTAAAACTTTGATTGCAATGGTATGACTATTAAGGTTATAGTTTGAAACACGTTGTAACTTTAACCCTAAAAAAAATAAAAAAAGGTGCTACTTGTAACATCGCTTTTCAATTTAAGGGTTGATATTGAGATTTTGGTTGTAACGATACGGGTTGTTAAGGCCATGGGTTGAAACAAGTTGTAATTTTAACCTCGAAAAAAAACTACTGTTAGCACAACTCTTTGTTTCGAGGGTTGATTTTAAGGTTTTGTTAGCAACATACGGGTCAGTGTTGAAAATGTTGTAATTTTAACCCCACCCAAAAAGGGTGTCACTAATAGCACCACCTTTTGTAACAGGGGTAAAAACAACAACTAAATGCAACCTCTATAAAAACAAGAACTCTGGAGGTAACTATGTTATAGGCCTATTTCTTCACATCTGGCCTAGTTAATAGACAAGCAAATTGCAATCTTCACAAACAACATTTCAAAATTTGCAAGTATAATATATTTTTTCACCATAAATCAATATCTTTTGAAATTTTGTGGGTTTAAACATATATTAGAGAGGAATTTATGGTAAAACATTTACCCCATTTGTTTGTGTTTTGAAGGAGATATATACATTTTAATTTTGGGGTTTTGAAAACCGTTATTCATTAGAAAGAAAATGACACCATATTTGGAGAGGTATAATATCTAATAACCACAACACCATGTCTTTTAAAAAATTGTGAGTTTGGAGATATAATAAGAAGGTGCTTATTGTTAAAATTTCACCTCATTTGGCTATGGTTTGGAGGAGATATATGCATTTACAATATCTCTCTCATTACTTTTCTTAATTTGATGAAATTTGGAGGATACATGCCCATTTAGTCTAGTATCAATACTAATTTTAGCCATGTTGGATAGATATCGATGAAGATATAGCCTCTTAACACTTTCGCTCTATTTTAACATTTGTTAAGAACCCCAACACTCATATTTGAAATTTCATATGCAATCTATCACAATTTTTTTTTGGACAAGAGGACCTTAGAGAGTGTTGGGTATATCCAAATTTTATGAGCAGAACGAAATGAATACAGATTAATAAAATGTGCTTAACACAGAATACCAACGATACATATAAAATGGTTTTCTATTCAATAAGGAAATAAGCTGAAACTGTAAAATGCAGCGGAAAACAAGCTTGCTGTAATGGTGGCAGCTTATCTCTGAGAAGAGATGTGACGGCTGTGCTCATTCACAAGAAGATGATTAAAATGATGCTTAGAAGGCATTTTTTTACAATAAACTGGAATGCCACAAAACCTACACATCCAAAAAACCTAACCCTAGGAGATGAAGCGCCAAAAGTCATGTGGGCCCCG
>CBVK0100099665.1:5212-23715 GCA_900067695.1 Picea abies | reverse complement strand
CTTTTGGGTGAGCAACATTGATGTACGATCCATGTTACTCCTCGTTTTCCCAAAAAACATCGTTTAAGGCCTCAAAACGGCTCCAGAAGTTCAGGACCTGAAAAACTGTTAAAAATAGTAAACTGTGCGAAAACTGAAAAACTGAAAGAAGCAATGGTGGGGGTCCAAGTGGAATAGGTGGGTGGCTACCAATATCCACCTAGATCATCTATCCATCAGACTAGTATGGAATTTAGTCAATTTGTTCAACTTGGTATCCATCATGGACCAAAGGTCAGACTAGAAGATACTTAGGAATTATTTGTAATAAAAAAATGATATTTGGAAACCAAAAGTGAACCCAAAAATTATAAAAGAACCCCTTAGTAGTGCCTTCTGTTGTGACACTCTTCTTACAAAGTGTAGAAACTTCCATCTTCGAAAACTAATCAACAAGCATAAAAGCATAATCACTACCATGCTTGGTTGAGGAAGCAGTGACATAAAACCCATGGGGACTTAATCCTGAGGATTATTTGGAATGGTCAAATGCATGTACAACTCCTACTTAAGGATTATTAGTTTAGAGATGGCACTTGTAATGCATGATCTAGTATATACTAACATATTGTTGGAGATTTGGATAGTGGTATTACTATGAAAATGCTACAACTGTCTACTCCACATCAAATATCCCTTCCAATTAATTATAGTGTGCCTCCAAAATAATTTTCTCATACTTATCTGAAGGAAAATAGAGATGAACTAGATGTCCAACAAAAGTCCATCTTAAAGGTGCCAAATTGAAAATTGTGTAGTTATGACCAATTTCTAGTATGTAGAAGAAAAACCAGGATAGTTTTTAGAGAATTAGGGCCAGTCTTATGTCTCATGTTGAAGGAAATTGAAGATTTTAAACAATGTCAAAACTAGAAGTTGGATTAGGTAGTCTACAATTTTATTTTGTGTTTCCATTCTTGTACTTATTTATCAAGGGGGACTAATGAAGGTACATCCATTTTTTATGGTGTTCATTCTACAACTTCCCATAAGTCAACATAAATTTCAATGAAATGTTCTCAATGTGGATGATCATTTCCCTTCCCATAATACATTGCTTCATTTTTATCAATGCTAATATGCCTAAACAATGGAATAGATCATTTTTTCATAGGTGGGGCATATATGAACCATGTTAAAGAGTGTCTTGTTGTGGTATCCCACCATATGTCCATGATGAGTGAGGACTATGACAATGAGATAATCTAAGGGATATATCTCAATTTTAATTAGTCATTGCAGATATAGTGGAATGAGGATTGGTGTTGAGAAAAGGTGATTCTTTAGCACCTTGAATACTTTCTATTGTTCTTCAACCCAAACTAACTTGTATTTGGCTCCACACTTGGTCTTCCAACTCTTAGCTAAAATAATATGAGATAACCCCAGCATCACCATATGGTAAAATTTGACAGCACCCAAGATTACACAAAGCTATGTTAGAGTCTTTCAAAATAGGAAGTTGCACATGACTTGGATCTTAGTAGAATCCACATGCACAACATGCTCATTCATAATGTACCTATATATTCAATTATTTGTAGGCCAAATGAGCATATCTCCAAGTTTTCATATAACTTGTGTTATGCTAGAGTGCTTAGAATTTGTTGAATGTGCTTTAGATCCTCTTTGCAAATTATATTGAAGATGAGGATGTCGTCTAGGAATGTCACCACAAAATAATTAATGAAGGGATACAACACGTCATCCTTCATCCTTAGGAATTTTACTAGTGCATTATTCAAAATGATTGGCATGACTACCCACTAGAAGATACCTTTCTTAGAGTCATTTTTTTTATTCCACACATTAGTTGGCAAGATTGGAATCTTTTTGAAAACTTGGTATCTATGATATTATTGAGTAGATCATCAATCCATGGGATGGGGTGTTGATTCTTAATTCTGATTTTTTTCAAGGCTTTGTAGTCAATATAGATTCACCATGTCTCATGCTTATTTTGAAGCAATACAATAAGTCTCATGTGAGATCATTTTCTTGGTCAAATGTGTCCCTTTTATATTGACTATTGACTCTTGAATATAGTGTTTAATCATTCTCCATAAGAGATCATTTGTATGTAATTATATTGGATAGAGGAGAATCTAGTGTCAATTCATTTGCATGCTTTATCTAACATTGTAGAGGTACTTTTGTAGGTGAGGTGAAAATATCTCTATAAACCTTTTCAATCACAATGGTTTTCTTTTCTCCTTTTGACCATATCATAAATATAAACAATCTCCCAATCTAATAAATTATCATACTGCACTACTTATTTGTGATCAAAGAAAACGTGGTAGTTGGGGTTATCTTGTGTATCCTATATGGTTGATATCCTAAGGTAATAATGACACTACATGATATCCCACATCTGGAATTTCATAATTAATGCATATTACCATATCCTATATGGTTGATATCCTAGGGTAATAATGACACTACATGATATCCCACGTCTAGAATTTCATAATTAATGCATATTACCAATTTAAGAAATTATCATACTGCACTACTTATTTTTTATCAAAAAGAACGTGGTAGTTGGGGTTATCTCCAGTATCCTATATGGTTGATATCCTAGGGTAATAATGACACTACATGATATCCCACATTTGGAATTTCATAATTAATGCATATTACTAGTTCACATAAGCCAATAAATGCACAATGAACCTTGAGCATTGTGTAGTTTTTGTTTATTTAAATTTTGGGAAATTAAATTTGACAGTGTCAATAACACCAAGCTTATCCATTTTAGAACTATTTAAAGATAATGCTGAAGAAATAAAGGATAATAAATCTGTTTGAAACCAATTTTTGGTTTTTTTCATGTTTATGTGTGTCTAATCATTTGGTATCAAATCCTTTGATCAAGGCCTCGTATGCATCTGCATTCTAGTTTCTATGGCCCACTCACCCACCTAAATTTCATTTATGTTCAAGAACAAGGTTTTCTAGAGGGTCGTTCCTCCACCCCAATAAATGTTTTCAGTTTTGGCTCCTTTGACTCCCACGCCCACCCAGAACCTTTTATGTTAATTCATTGGGTTTCATTAAGGCCTACTTATCCACCCTAGGTGCTTTTGTTTTTATATCTCATTCGGAATTTAGCTCTCATGCCCCCCCCATAACCCTTTTTCACCATCACTTTGGGTTTTATTTGAGGTTTTTACCTCTACCTAGAAGATATCCATCACTGTTTATAGGCACAACCACTCTTTTTCCTAAGCCTTCATGGCCCCCTACCACAATGTATCTCTGGAAGAAATTAAGGCTTTGTATTCCTATCTCACGCCTACGCTAATCCAATATGTCAAAGAACTCATGTAGTCCCAGGCTATGGTTCAATATCTTGTTTTTCAATTAGACACGTGTCTCTCTCCCTAAATATGTTCACATCATGTAGGGATAATTACTCACTTCATGGATTTGTAGTCTCATTGCATATTTCAAATCACACCATGACATGAAAAAAGTTGCATGTTTAACATTTATTGGAATCTAGCTATAAGGAATGGCCCTAGACTAATGGCAGATCTCAAAAAATTCTCAATTGTATATTAAACTTAATGACCATGAGTCTGGAAGATCCACATATGATAACATCACAACTTGGGATTCCTTTTTTGTAAGCCATCCACTATCATTTTTATCGTCTTAGTACCTATAAAGCTTAATGAGCCATTGGATACAAATTCAACAAGATTCAAGTCAATTGTTTTAGCAATATATTGACATATTCACCAAGCTACATATACAAATTTAAACCATTGACTAGATGAAGAGGTACTCATTCTAAAATTTAATTATGCTTTATTAATCATTTTTAGACATGAATTTTCCTTATTTGAAAGCAACACAATGGACATATCCTTTCTCCATGCCTTGGATATGGAATGTAAGTTGGACAAGCAGCCTCAATTCCCTCATCCCACTCCTCACCCTACTCCCACTCCTCCACATTCCCCTTCTTTGGATTTTTATTTCGCCGCTCCTCTCATTCTATCTAGTGGTGTCACTTTCATAAGATCAAGTCTCATTCTTCTATAGAATATACGCCCCCATATGACCCACCCTTCTCCCCAAATCCCCATCCTAATGATACTATTATCTCTCTTTCAAACTTTACCCCTCCTAACCCCTTGTTGATGTTAATGATTCATGATCATTGTCTCCTTTCTCATGAACTTTTATTTACACATAATTATAGTTAGGTTAAGGATAAAATTACCACTATGATTCTTGATAATGGTGACCAAAATAATCATGTTTCACACACCTTGTTCACCTCTCTCCAACTTCCCACCACCTCCTATCCTTCCCTTTATAACCTCAACTAGATTAAAAATAAAGCATCCCATTTTTTGTTGATAAACATTATGTCATTACCTTGGCTTTACCTCTTTTCACAACATAGTTGGATTTTACATGGCCCACCTTGATTATTATGATTTAATTTTGGGGATACCCTATCATAATAAGTAACATCATCTATGATGTTCATCACAATACTTATAAACACCTTAAAGATGTAAAAAACTATGAGCTAAAATATTATGCAGTACCTCCTCCCCCACTCCTTTCATGAAATGTTGCAATGTGTCACATTAGCCCAAAAAAATGTCTCTCCTTTGTGTAGGTCATCCTATTAGAATCAATAATACTTCCAAACCCCCTCCACCTGACATGCAACCCTTAATTGAAGAGTTTTCTAGTGTTTTTTATCTTTCTAAGGAGCTTCATCTTATTTGTTCTATATAGAATTCCACTAATTTAACTCTTGGGGATTCCCTTCCAAACACCTCAACCTATCACTTATATCCCCATCAAACCACCAAAGTTAATACCATATTTAGGTCCTCCTAAATTCCATCCATATCCAACCTAGTTCTTCACCTTGTGGCTCACGTAAATTCATTAGTCCTAAGAAAAAAGTACAAGAGTGGCACTTTTTCACAAATAACCATGCTCTCAATAAGTTCACTATCAAAAATCATTATCCATTGTCAAATTAATGATTTTTTCGACCATCTTAAGGGTGTTAAATATTTACCAAGATGGAATTCACAACAGGTTATCATCAAGTTCGCATGAATCAAAATGACATTTGGAAAACTACCTTCAAGACTAAGTTTGGCTCATATGAATGGTTAGTGATTTCATTTGGCCTTACCAACACTCCTGCTACCTTCATAGAAATTAGTAATGATCTTTCCAACTACATCTTGGATTTTTTATCGTGGTGTATCTTAATGGCATTCTTTTTTTTTTAGCCAAATGTGGGAGGAGCACCTACAACATGTGCCCTTGGTGTTGGATCTACTTCAAACCCACAAACTATAGGTTAAGTGAAAACAGTATTATTTTGGTTAGAAATCAATTCACTATCCCATATTTTTTGTCAATGGATTGGAGTACATGTCAATCCTTCCAAAATACAAGTACTTATGGGCTGGTCAATCCTCTTCACTAATGTTTCCTTAAATATTTTTTTTGGGTATTTTTTTTTTATCGATGCTTTATTCCACATTTCTCTCACATTGCATGCCCCTACATTAGCTCTCCAAATAGTATTTGTTTTCCTATACCAAGGCAATGGATGAAGGCTTTTAGAAATCAACAAGAGCGTTGTATTTTGATTTGGTTTTGCATCTTCGTAATTTGCAACATCCCTTTCAAATGGATATTGGTGCCTCACAATATGCTATTAGGGATGTACTAAAAAAATGGAGGCCACCCAATGGCCTATCACTTTAAGACTTTGACGAATGCTAATATGAATTACAACACCTATGATAAATAATTGTGTGCTCTTGTGCAGACCTTGAAGAAATGTACTATTACATTCTAGGTAAGAAAACCATTGTACATTGATCATCATCCCTTAATATTTTTAATTATCAATCTAAAATTTGTGAACTCAACACCATCTTAAATGGGCATCCTATCTACATTAGTTTCACTTGGTATTAAATATAAGAAATGGAGTTCAAATTGGGTGGTAAGCATGTTGAGTCACCATCCAGTTTAGGTACTCAACATTTTGGAGGTTCATTGTGTTTCTTTGAAGCATGGAAACAACTATATGATGCCGAATCTTTTTTGGGATAGTGTAGCAAACCTTGTAATACCCCTCCGATATTAATTGTACACCCTTCTTGGATTATCCCATTTAGGATGGTTGGTTGTACAAACTCCATCAATTATGTGTCCCCAACGCTCATGACCACTTAGTTCTCATTTGAGAGCCTCGTACCTCTTTATATGGCATCCATTTTGGCATGCTTAAGACATTACACCATCTGTAGAGACATTTTGTCTAACCCTCTATGAAATTCCAAACTGAGACTTTTAATAGGTGTTTCCCTCTTTGCAACCAATATAACACTTCCTATCACAAAAATGGCTTGTATAATCCATTTCTCATCCCATATCAAGCTTGGGAATCACTACCCATGGATTTTATTAGTTTTTTTCCAATTACCTTTAGGAATCATGATTCATCTTCATGGTGGTGTGTCATTTCTCCAAAATGGAAATGCTTATTCCTTGTCCCAAGACCACTTTAGCATGGCGGGCGGTTGGGTTTTTTTTCTCCCACACCTATTCTCATTCCATCCTCCCTCTCAACATTATCTCCAACCACAATTTGTGCTTCCTAAAAGACTTTTGGACACCCTTTGGCATTTATTAATTGTCAACCTTCACTTTTATATTTCTTTTCATATACAAATATATGACTAGACCAATGTAGTCCATAGTGGCCTACTACACAAACTTTGTATTTATTGCACTAGGAATAAATAGTGGGATTTGTAGTTACATGTTCTCCAACATAGTTATAATCGATTTTTCTATGAGTATACTAACCACTCACACTTTGAGGTATATTGTGGTTAATGATCACTGGCTCATGAATTTTTCATCACCCTTCCTCCTACTACCTCACCTCACCAACACAATGAGCGGAACTGAGCATCCTAATTTGTTAATTACTAAGCTAGCACCCATTCTTAGGTCACTAATGCCCTTCACACATCCTATGATCATTATAACTACCTTCAATATCATTGTCAAGTGTATGTTCAATTTTAGGTTGGTGATTGTGTCTAGATTTATATGGAAAAACAACATTTTAAGGGGTATCTCCACTTATTCATTATGACCCCCATACCATTCTTCAGTATATTAGTGATAATTCTTATCGCTTGGATTTTGCTTCCCATATGGGAATCCATGATGTCATTAATGTCAATAATATTGAGTTATATGAGTTTCCTATCCTAGAAGAGGACATTTAGGTTTCCCACCAAACCGATAAAACTTCGTATTTTCAACAACCTTTGCATGCAAATACCCTACTACACATTCACATCCACACCCACTCCATTCATCGAAAACAACATACATTTTATCTCATTGGGCACCAAATTCCCACTCAACCACCAATGAATATCCCATATTTTTTCACTAACCCTTCCCACATCTTGTTGAGAAAGTGGGGAACCTTCTACTAAAACAGGAAGGAACTAATATTCCACATCTTGTAGTTCATAATTAATGTATATTACTAGTTAGTGTAAGCCAATAAATGCACAAAGAACCTTAAGCATCATGCAATTTTTGTTTATTTAAACATTGGGTACTTAAAGTTGAAAATGTCAAATAACTATAGATTTATCCTTTGTAAGACTAATTATAAAGACATTGTTAGAACTTGGAGAAGTAAAGGATAAGCAATATGTTTTAGACAAATTATTTCTGCATTTTTTCTTGTTTACTCATCTCTTTGTCTATGAATCTCATCACTATAGGATGATATACTGGTAAATAGTGTGAATCTTCCACATATATAGATATCCTAAAAGAACAACACAAAATTCAAGTTGGGTAACATTAGATAGTACCTCATATTTGAAGGGGACGATGTCATGTTGTAGGCAACATTGTTGACTATTGTCGATATCTCACCTCTAGTTGGGGTGTGAAATTATTATCAACTTCCTAATCCCTAAGACATATGTAGATGTTGGGATCTTATGAGTGTCATTGTAAATAATGAAATGCAGCGATGTCCTCATCATCCACATTTCTAAGTGGAAGAGTCACTTGCCTTCCTTGGGATCCTCTAGTTGGACCTTTGTAATGGTGATAATAATATCAGGTTTTGTGTTGATGATTCATTTCCCCTATCCATGGGATATTATGGAATTGAGGTACATTTTGAGTCTAATATATTCAGCTCATCCAATAATGATTATCTATCGACACATTTGTTATTGTCGTGCTAAGGCATTTAATGGGTGTCGCACTATTTTCTTGTTCCCTTATTTTATTTCTTGTTCTTCTTCTTTGTATAATTCTTTGACTCATTGTCTTGAGATTGGTTATCCTTGTTATGTCATTTTCTTTGATAGTTAGAACCTCATTTTCCCTTCTTTTGTAATAGCTTATTGTTGTACCCAAATTATTTCTTACCCTTACGCCAAAAAATTTCTTCTTGATGACATAATGGTAATAGACTCTTCGTGAAGATATGTCCAAAAACTTTGTTTCTATTTTGAAGTATTTTTGTAGGACACTAAAGTATATAAGAATCAAGTGTCACTCAGAGTACTCGATACCCAAATTTGCACACTATGTATGGAAGTTGTTGGCACCTACTCCAAAATAATGTGGTCTTTTCCCTAGCCTAAACTCGTCCATCTTGTGTACTATTCATCATGGTTTCCAACAAGATAATACATCTCCTTGATAGCATCAAAAAAATCCCCCCCAAGCAAGTTATGTTCCTTATGTTTCAAAACCATCTCTAGCATGCTACCAACAATAAGTATCGCAACAATGCTTCACATAGGGATCGGGATTTAGGATTAAATAGGTAATAATCTCCATTTTTCAAAACTTGTGAATGAAGAAATGACCCTCAAATCGATATAAACATATCTCCAAATATTCTTCATATATATTTTCTTCAAACTAAGGGATATAAAAATTAATATGTACCTTGAAGGGCATTGTTTCTTTGAAATAACTACTTGTCAAAGGTGCCTCCATCAATGTTGGGAATCACCAAAGGATTTTGGTAAAATAAGCCATCATCTTGTTCCTTTGTTGCTTGAGGGATTTTGAGACCAACAATTTGATGGATAATCCCCATTCCATCATCTTTATTTTTTCATTCCATGTGAGGTTGCTTGGTCTAGAAAAGATGATCTTCACTAGCCTCAATTATCTCAAGGCTTCACTCCCTAGATACCTTGACATCATGGGATACATGCAAGGAAAAACAACAAATATCATATTTCTCTCATATCACTAATCTAAATTATATTGAGAACAAAATTAAAGATATCTTCAACACATAAATAAACAATAGATATATCATGAAAACCAATTTCTATTAATGAAACAATGGTTAAAACATTATACTACAATGGGTATAATAGTGGTAGTTATCTCTGAAAATATGTGTATCTATTACACTCATTTTCAAAAATCCCATAACAAGAATTTTAAACAACATCTTGTAATAATTTAAAAACCCTAGTAAAGGGGGAAACACTAATATGCAAGAATATAACCCTAATATGAAGTTAGGTTTGAGTATGATTTTTAAACAACATCTTGTAATAATTTAAAAACCCTAGTAAAGGGGAAACACCAATATGCAAGAATATAACCCTAATATGAAGTTAAGTTTGAGTATGATGTTGTGCTAGACAAAGTTGGGTTGTCCCAAAAAGGGTGGACCCTTTTTGACACAAATTTTTTACCCATTGATCTATTTTAGGTCTTCTTTAGATCAATGGAAAGAGAATTTTTAGAGTTATTTGGATGCCCTTTGTTGGGCATAAAAATCTCAAAAAATGAATGGGAGGCCCTAAAAATGCATCAACTATTCAAATATTTAAAACTACTCAAGATATATGAAACATGGTTATACATCAAGGCACATCTACATGGCCACCATGTGTTCATCAATGATCCCTTGGAATTAGAAACCTATAATGATTCATAATTGATTTTCAATATCATCATATATGGTAGTGCACCCTTCAACTGAATTGAAGGAAACGATTTTCTATGCTACTTATTTTGAAGGTAAATCCTTATAAAAGTATTTCATTGGTCTACACCTCATTTTTTTCTAATGTAATATACCTCATAATTAGGTTCCTCGACGCCACCAATTTTCATCCACTTTTAAAAAGTGTTTAATCAAAGTTGCCCAAGTCTAGATTTCCTCATTATGGAGGAGGAAGAAGTTGATTGCAAGGAATAGAGCATGGATTAAATCAATGACATCAAGGATGATAGACCTCTCTTGGGTAAGTCCTCAAAATCACCTTCCTCTTATAAAAGGAAATCTCGAGAAATTTTGGTTTTTGGAACTTTGGGGCTAGAGGAAGAAACAAAAGGATTGTATTCTATCAGTGAATTTTTTCCCAACCTTTCAAGCATTAACCAACCTATTTCCTTGACCCTTATCCCTATACATGTAATTGAAAAGGCCTTGGTAGAAGAAGAAACCCAAGTGCGGACTCCTAAAAACCCTAAATTGGAATATAATCCTAAGGGATCCTCATGGGACTCTATATAAGTGGAATCTTCAAAATATCAACTTTGACCTAGAAGCAAAGGAATCATATACTTTCATGGGAATGTGGAAGGGGGGTTATGTTTCCTTGATGAAAAAACCTAGAATCCAACCCAAAGAGGGAGAAATTACTATATTTCCATGGCACATAAATAAGCATCATCATATGTTAGATGTGGGAACAATTATCTCTAATTGGGGATCTTAGAGAATCTTCCCCTTGTGAGGTGCTTAAATGATATTTATGGCCCTCAATTGTCAAGGGATAGACAATACCTCAAAGAAATTTTCCCTTAGGAGGCTTATAGAGATATTAAAACCCTCTATTATCCTCCTTCAAGAGACAATGATAGATGGGGGAAAAGTAATTCAATAACTCTCAAAATTTATGATTAGGTGGGAATTCAATTACATTGATGCTATTGGGAGATATGGTGGGAATATCACTAGATGGCATAGGTCTTCATATATCCTATATAATTCTTAGGCATTTCCTACAAGTCTAGGGGTATCCTTATTCTCAATGTATATGGAGAAATAAATATATGTCCTAAATGTTTATGGCCCCTACTCTAATAGAGTGGAGTATTGGGACAAATTATTTAATATGGAATGTTTTCATAGTATCCTTGTGGTTATAGGGGAAACCTAAAATTTACATTAGGAGCTTCATAAATTTGGAAACATGTTACTCACATGGAGTATCTCTCAAGATATTTATAAGAAAGTTGTAAGCAACAAGTTTGTTGGACATCAAAGTAGCAAAACTAACTCCTTCCTGGACAAATAAGAGAACAAGGGAAGATAGAATAGTCAAGAGGCTTGACTTATTTCTAGTATCATAAGGGTTTCTAGATGAATCTACTCGAGTAAGACAATGGGTATCCTTAGGAAGGGACTCAGAACATAATCCTTTTTGTGTTATAAGTGGCCCCTTTTTTGTGTTAGAAGTGGCCCCTCCCTAGGAAAAAACACACTGTTTGTTCAAGATGAATCCAAAATAGTTGAAGGTGGAAGAGTTTGTTAAAAATATTAAGGATGTATGGAAGACATTTGAAGAAAATATAAGAGAGTATTCCCCACTTAAATTTCAACAAAATATGAAAGAGGCAAAGAAGGTAGGAGTCCAATGGGCTATCGGAAAAATATATATATATATATATATATATATATATATGATAGGCTTCTTAAAATGGTGGACGAAGGCCTAGAGACCCTATATAATAGTGAATGGTTTTGATACTTGATTGAGACCCAAAAATTGGAAGCAAAGCAAATGGAAGAAAAAAAGAGGAATACCTTATTGCGGAAAGAGAATGAATGAAGGCTCAAGAGAAAGGCCATTTGGATTCAAACAGGGGATGAAAATTCTAAGTTCTTTCATTGATATGCAAATGGCAGAAAAAATATAAACTTGGGTTTGGAATATTAACGGAGGAAAAAATAGGTGGGAAAAAAAACATTAAAGACATAGAAAATGTCGGGGTGAACTATTTCTCCAATCTCTTCAAAGAGGACTCTACGGCCGCTATTGCCCGAAGTGATAAGACTTTCCATTTTCCTGGTTTTATAAACAATCGGGACAATTTGGATATAATGAAAGAAGTGGGGAAAGATTAACTACTCCAAATTTTATGGAATTTCCAAAGCCATAAAATCCCTAGGCCACATTGCCTACTTGTGAAATTCTTCCTAAGATGTTATGAATTCATTGAAGAATATCTAAGGAGAGTGGTGCAAAACATTAGAAACATGGGGAAGATGCTTGGGGATTATAATACTACTTTCATTTATTTGATCTCAAAAGAGGATAATCCAACAACTTTTGAAAAGTTTCAACCAATATCCTTATGAAATTGCATCTACAAAATGATCTCAAAGGTCATTGCCAAAAGACTAAAAAAATTATTATCAAAAAAAAATTCAAGTGAGTATTTTGGGCTTTTGGAAGGAAGACAAATCCATGAGGTAGTTGGGATAGCTTAGAAAATCCTCCATTTGATCAAGACAAAAAATCAAATATCGATGGTAATCAAAGTGGACCTCTCCAAAGCCTACAACAAGGTAAGTTGGCTTTACCTAGGATTGATCCTCATTCACTTAGGTTTTTGTCATAATTTTGTAGTAAGGGTGATGAGCTACATTACCTATGTATCCTTTGTTGTCTTAATCAATGGAGAAACATCCCCTTTCTTCAAACTAGGGAGGGGTCTTATATAGGAATGCTCCCTTTCATCTCTCCTATTTCTACTAATAACTTAAGGGTTGACTATATTACTAAAAGAGGCATCAAAAATGGCATATTTAAAGGGATTTGCATTGGACATGCATGAAATATCACATATCTTTTGCTTGTGGATGATGTACTAATTTTTTTTCAAGGCACTAGAAGGATAGTTGAAAAGTTTAAAAACATTTTGGACTTATTCTACAAATCCATGGGCATGCAAATAAATCCACTATATTCATGTGGGACATACCACGTAGAGCATGAGCAAGTATATTTCTCCCAGTTTTTTCTATACCAGATGATAAATTTGGATCAAGGATTAAAGTACTTGGAATTCCAATTGAAACCAAACCTACACAAAAAAGGTAATTGGAAATGCTTGATTTTCAAAGTAGAAAATAAAATTAACCATTGGTGCAAATAGTGGCTCTCAAGAGGGGTAAGATTGGTACTGGTCAAAGATGTTTTGGAAGCCATACCAATATACTGGATTTCAATGGCTTGGGTCATGAAAGGTGTGTTGGAGGCAATTATAAATTTTTGCTACAAATTTATATGGTTAAGGGAAAATTCTAAATTCTAAGAAAGTACTATTGTTCGCATCTTAGAAAAAATTGACGGTCCCAAAAGAAAATGGAAGATGTGTCCTCAACCTCTTCCTCTTCTCAAAAGCAATGTATGCTAGTCCAAGCAAAAGGATTGTGGGTCTAGGTAATCAGATCTAAGTACTTGTACCCAACCATAGTAGAGGATTGGATTAGGAACCATGTGAAATAGGTGCATAATGCCTCAATTATATGGAAAGTTGTGAACTCGCCTTTCCAACTAATTGGTAATTGATGGATATGGAAGGTGTGCAGAGGGGATAAAGTATAAATAGGGATTGATCCTTGGATATGTAGTAAATGTCTACACATAATACCTCTTCAGGTGACACAAGAACTTCAAATAAAAGGGTTTTTTTCACTAAGACAGATTGTAAACTATGAGAGGTCTGTGTATATGACTTCAAAATGACTCACTGAGGAAGAAATTGGATTGGGAGAGGATCTTGTGAAAGTTTGGAAGTCATATACACATGCCCTAAAGATAGAAATGTCAAATTAGGGGAAGATGAAGACCAGTTTTCATGGTCTTTTAACCCTTCTGAGACTTATGTTCCCAAATTGGGATATAGAGCCCTTGCTAAGGAAGGTTTGGTGGGAAAACCGGTTTGGTGGTGGAGAATCATATGGAATTTAAGGTGTCCCTCCAAGAATAAAATGTTCATGTGGCTGGCAATAAAAAACAAGGCTCCTACCTAGGAGGTTTTACAAAATTAAAAATAATAATAATAAATAAATAAAAATTGGCTCATGATGGTGTAGTCTATGCCAACAAGCATAGGAAACTACAGATCACGTACTTCTAACTTTATATTTTTCCAAAGAGGTATGGAAAGAAGTTGGAAGCATGACAGGGCTAAGGATTGCATGGGAAGGAGGAAGTATTGAAGAAACCTTTAGGTCTTGGTATGCAAATAAGGACACAAAGAAAATGAGAGCTCTTCCACTCAATATAGCATCAGGATTTTGTCTATTTAGAAACCTAAATATTTTTTAAGGACAAAAGACCCTACCCCCTTAAATGTGCAATACAATATCTAAATATATTAAATGCTTGTCAGTATGTTTAGGAAAAACTAAAAATACCAAGCATAAAATAAGAAGTCGTCAATATAGATATTTCTTGGGCATACTTTGATGGTGCCTCTCAAAGGAATCCTCTAGTAGGAGGCTCGGAAGGAATCTTGTATCCTTCCTCAAACTACATCATAAATTTCAAACATAGATTATTTTAGGGGCTAAATTTCACAAATGGGCTAGTTTTCCATGGTTTTTCCCAAAAAAAGATTGCCGATTTCCATTTTTTCTAAAAACGATTCACTCAAATTCCATAGAATAAAATCATTTTACCTTAAAAATCACCAAAATTTTATAGCAACTATATAAAATCCTTAGAAATTTGAATATTTTTACGAAACTATTGCCAAACATTTTGCATTTTGAATATTAAGGACTAGTAAGATTATCCCACGTTTCTACATTTTAATATAAATTTTCATCCTTAAAAGTATCACTACTTTCAAAGTTGGGGTTGTTTAGGAAACTAATAACTATTGTGAATTGATGGCTCTCAAATTAACCCTCCAATTGGTTCGATAATATGGTATTACACAACTACAAATTTGTCAGGATTCTTTGTTGGTTATCCAATGGAATCGAAAGAAAGAAACTCTTAGAAATTTTACATTAAAACGATTTTTTTTATAGTATACAACAACATATAACAACCTTCTCACATATTTCTTTGTCTCATATATACATGGACATGAATAGGATAACTAATGGCCTTTCAAAAGAGGTATTGGGGTTGGAGCATGGTACCTAGACCATTTCCATCTTTCAGGATCGGCACATAGTTGATCTTCCTCATGCACCATGGATATAATTTCCTTTTTTCTAATAATGGACATATTGTATATTTGCCTTTTGAAAGATGTAATTTTGTGTATTTTTGTCTTTTTAATTCATGGAACAATGATACTTTTTTGAAGATACAACTAAATATTTGTGATAGTGGATAGTTTCCAGATCTTGATATTGAAAGTTATAATTAATGTCCTTTAAAGTCTAGGAATACCTATCTATTTTTATATAGCCCACTAACATATAAGGTAGGTATGGAAAGTTGTTGCTCCATCTTGCTATAGAGCCTTTAGTTTTGAATACCTTGAAACATTATATATATATAAGAAAATGGTGTTTTTAAAATCTTTTTTTTGTTGTTTAAAAAAGATTAGGGAGAAGATTAGGGAGGATATATATAAATAAGAGGAGTGTGGCTAAATGAAACATATCTAGATGGAGGGTGGTTAAACTACTATCCTTAATAACGAATAGTAATCCCAAGGGACTCAACCAAATTTGAACATGTGTCTTATGGTCTCCTCGTTAATGGCATGCCTTGGGAAAATGGTTTAACTGATTGGCCTAACCCTTAGGGATCTACCCATATATATATATATATATATATAAACCTTTTGTTATCATCCCTTCTTCCCTAGAATCTCTGAATGGAGGGAAACTCAACCATCAACCACAATATATATATATATATATATATATATATATATATATATATATATAAACCTTTTGTTATCATCCCTTCTTCCCTAGAATCTCTGGATGGAGGGAAAATCAACCATCAACCACAATAGAAGTTGGTAAACCAAATGGAATGATCATATTTGAACATAAACCCAATGGCTTTCTGTCAACAACTTGTCTTGAGCAAATGATTCAACAAATCTTGCAGAAAAACCCAAGAGATACTTCACCACATTTGTGAATGACATCCCTAATAAACTCGTTAGCATAGACTAATGTGTCTAGCTAAGTGAATTTGACTTGGGACCTATTGGCATGAAACTAGCCAAATTCCCAATAACATTGACAACAACTAGTTGAACTAAACCCTTAGAATTTCCATATCAACATGGATATGAAATCGAATCTTATATATATTTCAATAAAAAATAAATAAATATTGACTCACATCCCACTTGTAATGTACCCCCTAAGAATAATATTTTTTTAATTTTAAACCAACACACATATCCTTTAAAATATCTCTATTTACACTTTTCAATATATATCCTTAAAAATAACTCTATATAGAGAGAGATGAATCACACACCAATGGGCATGGAACTAGTCAAATGCCCAACAACATTGATAACAATCAATTGAACTAACCTCCTTGTAAGATGTGTTTTCCACCTTGAACAATAGGTCTAGAAAATGTTGTGTCATATACTGCCTAGAGAATTCATGTTTAAGCCTTTCCAAATGTCCACTAGAACCAATGTACATTTTCACAATTAACCCTAAAAAACTCAATAAAATTTAATTTCAAAAACTTTATAAACTTTCACACAAAACATTTATCAATCAAACTAATTCCAAATTGTATTTTATATCAATAATAAAATTTAATTCCAAAATTTTTATGAACCTTCTCTCCAAAAAAAAATTACCAATCTAATTAACCTTTAAAATTTTATATATATATATATATATAACCAAAAAAAACATTTAATTCTTATCATCCCTGGATAGGGGACTCTACCCCTTAAATATGTAATTCAGACTCTAAATATACTAAATTCTTATCCACAAGTTGAGGAAACACAAACAAAAAATGAGTAGAAAAAAAGAAGTCATCCATAGGAATATTCCTTGGGCATACTTTGATGGTACCTCTCAAGGGAATCCTCTAGTAGAAGGAGGCTCTAGAGGAATCGTGTTTCTCTCCCTAAATCACAACATAGATTTCAAAGCTTGGATTTGGTAGGAAACTAATAACTATTGTGAACTAATGGCTCTCAAATTAACCCTCCATTTAGCTCAAGAATATGGTGTTACACAACTACAATTTTTGGGTATTTTTTATTAGTTATCCAATGGATTTCAAAGGAAACAACTCTCATTTGATCATATACAACAATAGATTATTCTCAGGCATTTGTTTGTCTCATATATATAGGGACATGAATAAGGTAGCAGCTACCCTTTCAAAAGAGGCATTGGGGCTGGTACCTAGACCATTTCCATCTTTGAGAATGAACACACAAGTTGATCTCCCTAGTGCACCATGGATATAATTTGTTTTTTTCTCATAGTGGAGAGATTGCAATTTTATCTTTTGAAATATGTAATTTTGTATATTTTTGTATTTCTAAGTCATGGAATAGTCATGCTTTTTAGTTTTTTGAAGCTCTAAGATTTCTGATGGTGGACAGCTTGGTTTTGAAAGGAAAGTTGTTGCTCCATCTGCCTACAAAGTCTTTAGTTTTGAATTCCTTGACATATATGACAATGTAATTTTGTTTTATAATATTTTTTATATAAATAAAATTATAAAAATTTTTCTAAAAAATGAAATGGACAATGGACAGTGATGGAAGAAATAGAGTCAAGACAATGTAATTTAACTTGTGTTTCTTTGAATTGAAATGGAAAGTGATGGTGATGGAAGTATGAAGATGGAAGACAACTTTTTGTTATATAATGTCCTTATATTCTAATTTCAATTTTTGTGTTATTCTGAAATTGTTTTTATTACATAAATCACTTTTCCTTATCTACTTATAATACAGAGATAAATTATTTGCAGGACATAAATACTTCTCTGTACTTTTAATACAGAGAAAACGACTACATCTGCATCAGTTGGTTAATTGGTTAGTTTAATAGAATTCTTACACTTCTTTCAAATCTGTTTGCCGGTTTCTTTCGAATCTGTATCTATTTATAATCCACAGATTGCTTCATTAATTAATTTTGAAATTGTTTGTAGGACATAAATACTTCTCAACATCTGCATCAGTTAATTGGGTAGTTTAGTAGAATTCCTACACTTCTTTCAAATCCGTTTGCCAATTACTTTCAAATCTGTTTGCCAGTTCCTGTCGAGAGGTATGATATTCTTTCAAATCTGTTTGCCAGTTCCTGTCGAGAGGTATGATATTTCCCATCTGGGTGGCAGCAAAGTCCAAGCAGAAGGTGGTCTGGTTGGAGGTGATGGTAG
>CBVK0100099664.1:0-23725 GCA_900067695.1 Picea abies | reverse complement strand
CTCTTCCGATCTCACCCTAAGGAAGTAATTCCCACTCCTCTGGAGACCACAGATGTATAAACTCAGATAGTAATTCTAGTAATGAATGAAGCAACCTGTCATACTGAAGAGGTATCTCAGTTTCAGGATTAGAATACCATCATTGAAAGACTAGAAGCAAAACTAGTACAAGCCCAGCAAGCCTTGACCCAGACCACAGATGAAATGGTGACCATGATAGAGCACCAAAGATTTGTTAAACAACTCAAAACCATGTCAGCCATGGAAAATGAGACATATGCTGAGTTGACTAAGGCTCAAGGGAAGACAAAGAAGGTACAAGGTCAACTGGAAAAATATTTGGAGAAAATCAAAGTGATTTGTGATATCTACACTGATGCATTAGATTGTAGAGATCCTGCTAACAATTATACTATGTTTTTATTAGAACTTTGCCTGTTGATGAGGTTGAAAGATATTCGAGCAAGTAAATCGATTAAATTCACCACTATCTCTGATTTTTTGTCTTGTTTTAGGGAGTAGGAAGAGAAAGTATAATATTTCCTGTGTGAACTGTACTTCCATAATTTCATTTTGGAAGACAACAACAGAGATAATCCTGGTCCCTTTATTGGGGACATCCAATTTCAAGCATTCCTATCCTTCACTAAAAATCAATTCAGGTGGGCTAAGGCCCACAAAACTTTCATGAAGAGAGAAAATGGGTTAGATCTATGGGTCAGGGGGGAACCACCAAAGTCTTTTCCAGCTATCATGCGACATAGGAAATTAATGAAAAGGGAAGGAGTGAAAATATCTTTAGGTCCTATTCATTAACAGGTTATATGATCAAGCATAGCATATTTTAGGGAACTCAAAGAAGAAGCTCTTGTTGGCTCCAAGTTAATATGGGATGTCTCCCCACTTGAAGTAAGGGGTAGAGAGCCCTTCAGTTTCAAGAACTTCTTTGCAGCCACCTTCAGAATAGAAATATATGCCAGAATGATCCAGGGGGAAGGACCTGCCTGGATTGGGTGTAGATATAATCCCCCTCTTATCTGGACCAGAGAGATTATCAAATTAATAGAAAGAAGAAAGAATGGGTTCAAGGCACCTGGTGAACCAACTTTTCCTCCTTATAGCATCATTGCTTTGCATGTAAGAACTTAGCTTGCATTAGGACATGAAAGAAGGTTAGCTGGGGGGTATGTTGGGTTATGAAAAGGTACAGATATTCTCCTCATTTCCATGATTTATGACATCATCTTGACTAAATTTTTTGTTACTTAGGAATAAAATAGGATAGGAAATGACTAAAATGTCTTCTAGAACTATCATTGAGTTGAAGTTCATAAATTCTAAAATATGGTTGGAATTGTTTGATTTTGTTACAGGAATGGGTATATCTTGGTAAACTCACGATAGCAGAAGAGATTTCGAAGATGCGCAAGCTATTGGAGGCTAAAGATATGGGGTGTAAAGCAGTTTCAAGAGAGATTGGTTCTTTATTTTGTAAACTTCAAAAATAGTAATAGCGATCCTGAGGATCGAGCTTTATTTACCCATATTTTGTAATATATAAAGAGTAGTGAATCCTAGAAAAAATAATCGAATAATTGTATCTAAGCATTCAAAATTCAGAATTACTTTGCCCAAACAGTTTCTGTAAATGTTGTCTCAGTTGTGGAATTAATAAAGATTTTGAACGTTTTCATCATTTTCGTATACTGAGTTCCTAGTAGCAGTGTTTCTAAAGACCGAGGGCCCAGTCTGAAGGAGTTAATGTCTTAATCTGTATTTTATCAGTTTGATTTATGTTTCGAACATTAAATCCTTTTTATCATCGTTACGATAATGCATAAGCGAGTTAATGTTTTGATATTGTTTGCTTGTAGAAGATAGATGCTTTCCTTTGAATGTTGTCGATTGTTATTCCAGATTCCAATTGATGTAGTTTACTACTTGACATTTCCTCTCATTTTCACATGCGTTGTTCCTTTCAATTAAATTATAAATTGTTGTTCCTTTCTATTAAATTAGCATTTGTTGTTTCCTTTGCTTAATTAGCGTTTGTTGTTCCTTATACTTAGTTAGCATTTGTTGTTCAATTACTATTCTGTCTCAACTTACAGTATTCAATTATTTCTTTCCAGCAGATTAGATAGTCATCAATAGGTCAACTTGTTTTTATAGATCCAATTCTTGTTTCTTAATTAGATCAATTCATGCCTTTAATATCGGATTCAATTCTTGTCCCTTAATTAGATCAATTTAGCAATTTAATTCATGCCTTCAATTCATAGCACATTATAGATCAGATTTCTTTCATGTTCAGTAGGATCTTAGCTTTAGAAACTTAATGAATGTGTGAGGAACTTGATTGTTGATAAACTCAGATTTGCTACACGATTTTAGCCTCTACGAGCTATCTGCATAGACTTTGTTGATATTCTTGAAATAGAAGACGAATCTTCGGGTTGATAAATTAATGTTAAACTAAGGTTTTTTTTAGGACATCTTTAGAGCCCAACAATCAGTAATGGATGGGATTCTTGACTACTATGTGTTGTATCATGAATGATAGGTGGTGCTCTAGGAATCCCATGATGGACATAGAAACATACATTATAGTGAAAAGACACAACTATCACAACATACATTACAATGAGACATGTTGGAAGCAAGTATCATTCAATTCAATGCTAGAGTGCACTCTCCACTCCATTATTCATATTATTATCTTCATTCACTCCTATCAATACATATTCTCTCTTTATATTCTATCATTTGTTTACTTAGGTTTCATGTGTGTGTGTGTGTGTGTGTGTGTGGTTAAGATTTTGTACTAAAAATATGGTATAGTTGTATTGGTCAATGTGAGAATACAAAAAAAGGATTTTCCCACAGTCTATGATTCATACTTTGTTAAAAAAAATTGATGCTTGTCTACCAAAAATGCAATTGTATCCTTTCATGAGGATTGTGAACTTTTACTAGTATAAATCCTACTTTAAAAACACGTCAAAACCCTTACCTTTTCATTGTCCTTTTGCTAGATCCATTAGCCCATACAACTTGATAAGATCTGTCCACGAGATGCAATTCCATCACCAAGACTTGCATGAATCATAAAAGACAAATTATTTATATGAGTAAATAATTAATAAGCAAATAAACATGCATTTAGTTATGTAAAATACTATAGAAAAAAATTAAGTGGTCGCATACCTTAATGAGCTTCTCTTTGCTTCGAGAATAGGTTATTCTCTACTGAATAGGGCCAACCACGTGAAGGTGGAATCTCATATGGACCCTCCCCCCTCACATCGCTCTCAATTCCCCATACCCAACAAATGATTTTCTTTATATAGAAAACATATAGACATTCATGCATAACTAGGATAGTCATAAAAACATATGAACATATAATCAGTGAAGCATATGAACATATAAACATCGATAAACATCCAAATACAAGTCATGAATTTATACATCTAATTTTTCTTTGATTTATGTTTTTTTACATTCATAAAATTGACAATTGGGGTATCATAATCATCCAAGGACATTGTATTTTGTGTGCCCTATCCTTCTATTGTTTGTGTGCGCTCATGTACCATACTTATGGTACATCACTGAGAAGGGCATCGAGGCATTTGTTCAGTGTCATGAACTGCAACAATGAAAATGATTATATCAATATGTTGAAATATAATTGAAATAACTAATTCATTATTTTGATTAACATTACACTATTTCTCTTTACCTGTATGTGTAGCTGTGAAAGTTGGTGTGTTAATTTCTTGTCCACTTGGTTCCTCTCGCAATTCACCCTCCTGAGCTACATGTTGTTCAATTTTGAGAAGATAATATATAAGTATCAATATGTTGAAATATAATTGAAATAACTAATTCATTATTTTGATTAACATTACACTATTGCTCTTTACATGTATGTGTAGCTGTGACAGTTGGTGTGTTAATTTCTTGTCCACTTGGTTCCTCTCGCAGTTCACCCTCCTGAGCTACATGATATTCAATTTTCAAAAGATAATATATAAGTATAAGTCAGAAAATAAATATCTACAATCAAAGTAAATATTTCTAATTCTGAAGCATACATACTGTAATGGATACTCTGCTCTACACTATCATTGGACATGTGCACCCTTGTATGATGTGGTGTCTGTTGAATACCACTAGATTCACTACTGTGGTAGCACTGTTGCTTGAAAACAAACATAAATACTTAGTTAAGGGTGATATAATAAAATATGAATAGACTTTACAAGCATGCTACATTGGTTTCCTTATTCATTTGATTTACCTGTGTGGTTGGGGAGATAGGAGTCTGGCCCAATATTTTTCTATATTCAATCACACTTTTAAAACCATGCTTGTAACCAAGCTTTAGGTCCTCCTCGGTGGTAGGAGTGTCGAACATATTTAATTGCAATGCATAACACCATTAAAAATACCAATAACAAAAACATATATTTGTTCGCTATTGTTAAATAAATATTAACCACAGTTAATCATTTAAATCTTACTATTCTGGCTTTTATTTTTCCATAGCCACCTTGACCTATTTTATGTTGGTCGTGTTTTTCCACTCTGGTCTTGGTTTCTTTGGAGGTGTCTAGTAGCCTACATGTGGAATTTTTGAAAAAATTTATATATCGGAATTGTTACTTAAAACAGGAAAGAAGAACATAAATGATCATATTTCACTGTAAATATGACATGTGTTGTACCTTGCTTGACCAGCCCGTGGATGTCTTCCTTCTTTTTTTTTTAAGTTATCCTTTGCATCCTCTATTAGCGCCTTCCACTCTTTCTATGGAACCATGGGAGGGTGCTCTTGCTTGAGGTCTAATTGCAATTTGTCCCTATACTGGGCCCTGGTATATTTTATATTCTCGTCGTCTAACTTTGTAACCACTTTCTTGTTAAAAGTGTTGCTGAACAAGTTTACCATGTGGTCTATTAAATCATCTTTCTTTTTTCTATCTTGTCCATTCCACCATGTGTGAATGGTGGGGCCAAACAGCTCCAATGCTTTGTCATTTAAGTTTCTATAGAAAACATTGTTTCCTTAAAAAATGTGTTATCCATTAATTTATAATAATCTCAACAAATGTCCATTTCAATTTCACAAAAAAAAATGAATCAATTAATTAACAATTACCTGCAATATTCTGAATCTTGATCGGAACAGATGCGTCATCCACCAAAAAGGTGACATCTTGTGATCTAGTGCTTTTAATTCATTCTACTCCATGCATAATAGTTTCCTCTCCAGCTACAGTACGTTCCTCTCCAGAGTTATGTGGAGTCCCAGGCTCTAGGTCATCATGCTCTGGTGTGTCATGCCAGTCAAAATCATTGCGCTCATCAATGGATTCGAGGGGAACCTCAGGAGGCTCAAAAATCCTCACTTGCACTTTGCTATGTTGATATTGTTTTTGCATTGGACCATCACTGCTACCTATAGAAGTTGTAGGATAGGCAGGTTCCTGGCGCATGGGTTTAAAAACTCCTACAAACAGAAAAAATTACTTTATCAGATCATATAGAAAACATAAAACAAAAAAAAGGATATGAAATTGTCATAGTTGATAAAAATATGTGAAGATGCCACTTACCCCTAAATTAGTTATTTTATTTTGCATCTCTACAATTCTTGCCATGTCCTCCTGTGTCAGGGGTCTTTTGCTAAGCAAACCTAGATATTCTATGTTAGCCTTCTACAAGGTCTTCGTTACAGTTGTCATTGGGTCAGTAGAAAAAAAATATTTCGTCCTCATCAATATCCTCAGTGGGAGCCTTCCCACGTTGACCATGCCACAATACATTGATGAATAAAATTAATGAGATGAACTTTAACATTTGAGAAATTTAGTTATTGTAGTCATAAGTTATTATTGTATTTAACATTTACCTGTTGAGGCACAGTGGGTTCCTTTCCATGGTCACCATGGACAGATGTAGCGGGTGATTTTCAGACACGATCACCCTGGATAGAAGTTGACACAATAAATCAATCAACAAAAGTTATGAAATTCACCTCAAATATTTCCTGAGGAAACCCATAAAGGGTAAAAACCTCTTCTTCTTTATATAATAAGTAATCTGTACATTCTTTACATTATCATACATATGAGAACCAACTAATAATGAGGCTACAACCTCTATTTTGCAAGCTACTACTTGCTGAGAGAACCAACTCTCTGGATTCTATAGCACCAACTAGAAGGAAGCGCCAACTCCCTAGTTTCTCTAGCACCCACTAGAAGGAAGCTCCAACTCCCTAAGTGTTCCAGCACCAACTGGATGGAAGCACCAACTTCCAGTCACACAGGCACCAACCTGTATAACAGAGAACAATAGTTCTCCTTTGCACCACCCTGCCACCCTGGTTTCTCTGGCTGCAACCAGATGGAAGCTACAACTCCCTGTGTTCAAGAACCCACTTGAACCTCTGAGGAAAACAGTCCTCCATAGCACCTCCCTACCACCCTGAAATATAAATCTTTGCTATTAAGACTTATTACAGTGATATAAAGTTCGTCAATGGCTTACCGGTCTCATCATTGTTCTGCTACACTGTGCTTCTCTGTCTGCATCAGTGTCTTCTACACACTCCTTGCGCTTTCTATTCTTTTGCCTTTTATGCTCTCTGCACCATGTCCCTTCAATGCACCATTCCCCTTTTGTGCATTTCTACTGCTGTGCTCTGCCTCCTGCTTTACACCTCAATCACACCCAACCGCAACTCCCATTTCTTCTTTGTTTAGCATTCTTATGCTCTATGTGCACCTTGTGCATGCAATCTGCTTCTTTCTCTTGCATCCTCTCCCACCCCAATCTACTCCACATCAAGGTGTTTTTCCACTTTTCTCTTCCAAAGCTATCCCATATCATATGTGCCACGTTGTCTCTCTCTATTCTGCATCTTCTACTCATTGTGAGTGCTTTGCATGATCATCATGGTAATTCTTCAACTTCTCTGGCGGTTTCACCCATGCATCCATCATCACTGGGTGTTATCTCAAGATTCCTCAGCTTCTCTGACAGTTGAGACTCTTCGTGTTCTCCATCATAGACGAGCTCATCCTCTGGTAGAAACCATCATTTGTTTCTAGCAGTTACACTATGAAGTGCAACAGTAGCCCTCCAATCTTATTCAAATTCATCTGCACCATTGAATTGACTTCATTGAATCTTGCGTTCATTTCTTCATTTCAGACTTCAACATTTCGACATCCCCGTGGTGAAGATTTCGTTACTCTCCATGTCCTGATCCCCGAAACTCCGAAATGGAGCTTGTTTGCACTAGCTCCTTCCTCCATCTTTCATCGATGTGACCAATGGTTGTGACCACAGGATGAGCAAAAATGTTTTTCGCATTTCGGCATTTCGAGAATTTGGTATTCTTGTGGTGAAGATTTATCTTGACACTCATTGTCATGATCCCTGAAACTCCAAAAAACAAGGAGCTTAACTCTTCGAACTCTTCTCTGTAGTTCTTTGACGATGTGACCACCGGCTGTGATCACAGCCTTATTCAAAAACTGCATTTTTCAATTTCATGTTTTGGCACTTCGGGACTCCTATGATGAAGAGTCTCGGGTCTTGATTCATCCATCTCCCGATATCCAAAACTGTCCTCCTACTTTCGGGATTTTGACGTTTCACATTTCACGATTCTGGGACTCCTAATGATGAAGAGTCTTGATTTTTCCAACTCCCGGTATCCGAAACTGTCCTCCTTATTTTGGGGTTTCGGCATTTTGCATTTCATGATTCTGGGACTCCTGATGATGAGGAGTCTTGACTCTTCCAACTCCCAGTATCTGAAACTCCAAAATGGAGTTATTTCCCGGTCTGCGAAACTCTTCGTTTATGTGCCTATTTCGGGATTTCGGCGTTTTGCATTTCATCATTTCAGCATTTCGCCACTCCTGTGGTGAAGTGTTTCGACACTTCAACTCCCGGTATCCGAGACTCTGAAATGGAGTTATTTCCTAGTCTGTAAAACTCTTGTTGATGTGACTCTTTCAATATTTCGGGATTCCAGATTTCGCAACTCCGGGACTCCTGTGTTGAAGAGTCTCAACTCTTGACTTCTCAATCTCTCAGTATCCGAAACTCTAAAATGGAGTTGGATCAACGTATTCTAGCATTTCTCATTTCGTCGTTTTGGCATTCTTGTCATGAGTTGCTTCCTTGACTCCTCCAATGCTCGATATCCGAA
Organism: Picea abies; assembly: GCA_900067695.1. NCBI lineage: Eukaryota > Viridiplantae > Streptophyta > Pinopsida > Pinales > Pinaceae > Picea > Picea abies. Next base: position 15,489 of record CBVK0100099664.1, on the reverse strand, counting down.
ACTCCGAAATGGAGTTTACACTTCTGATATTTCCATGCAATTATCCCTGCGTTGTTGATCTTCCTTGCCTGTCTATTTTCCATCACATAAACAAGCACACTCTTGCTCTCTTGGAGTGGAGTACAGGATTCTTAGACACACTGATGGCACTAGTATTATCACAATGAATTAGGATCGGTGTTGCATATTTTACCTCCAAGTCTGCAAATGTTTGAATCATCCATAATACCTGAGTGCAGCAGGTAGTAGTAGCAATGTACTCTGCCTCTGTAGTCGATAAATAAATGGAACTTTTCTTTTTACTAAGCCATGCGACTAATGAGTCACCCAGGAAGAATGCTCCTCCACTGGTTCTTTTTCTCTCATCAACATAGTTTGCCCAATCTGCATCTGAATAAGCAGTTAACTAAAAATTATGATTTCTGGGATACCACAGACCATAAGTCATTGTTTCTTTCAAATACTTGAATATCCTTTTGACAGCTAGAAAATGACTCTGTTTAGGTGCAGACTGATATCTTCCTACCATTCCAACAACATGCATTATGTCTGGGCGATATGTTGTGATGTACAGCAGGCTACCTATCATTGACCTATATGAACTTTGATCAACATCAGGTGAGTCATCATCCTTACTTAATTTTCATCTAGTTACCATAGGTGTGCCCACAGGTTTAGAATCTTCCATTTGAAACCTTTTCAACATTTCTCTTATATATTTTTCTTGAGAAATGAACATCCCTTCAGACCTCTGAGTAATTTGCAAACCAAGAAAAAATGGCAGTTCACCTATCATAGACATTTCAAACTCAGACTCCATGGTAGAAGCAAACCATTTTACCAATGAAACCTTATTACATCCGAAGATGATGTCATCTACATAGACCAACACAATGAGAAAATCATCACCCTCTGTTTTGATATATATATTGTTGTCAATTGTTCCTCTCTTGAACCCTTTGTCTTTGAGATACGTATCCAGTCTGTGATACCAGGCACGAGGAGCTTGTTTTAACCCATATAAAGTTTTCTTCAACTTGCATACTAAGTCAGGGTTATCAGACAGTTCGAAACCCTCTGGTTGTTCCATATAGACTTCTTCATTTAAATCTCCATTTAGAAAAGATAGCTTGACATCCATTTGATATACTTTAAACCTTTTATGATCAGCATAGACAAGAAATATTTTGATAGCTTCTAATCTTGCAATGGGCGCAAAATTTTCATCAAAATCTTATCCTTCTATTTGAGAATAGCCTTTACAGACCAATATTGCTTTGTTCCTGACAACTTGTCCCTGCTCATTCAACTTATTCTTAAAGATCCATTTGGAACCAATGATATTTTTACCTTCAGGTCTATGAATCATCTCCCACGTATTGTTTTTCTCAATCTGATCAAGTTCATCATTCATTGCTTTAACCCAATGGTCATCTTTGCTAGCTTCATTAAAATTCTTGGGTTCCATCATGGATATGAAAGCTATATGTGATTGCTTGGTATTTTTTATTATCTTTCTTCTGGTTTGTACACCTTTGTCTTTTTCACCAATTATCTGACTTGCAGGATGATTATTTTAAGTGATTCTGGAGGAGGAATTTGAAGTTGACTATTGATTTGACTCTGTTTGAGTATCTGTGTCTTCATATGATTTAGAATCTTCATTTTTTGATTCTTAGACCTTTTCATCTTCAGCTTTAGTTGTGTCCTTTGTAGAAGACTCATTACTATACACCTCTCTTGCTGGGATTCCTTCATCAACTTTTACGTCAATACAGTCAACCATTTTATGCGGCCTCTTATTATAGCATCTATAACCTTTACTGTTTGTAGTGTACCCTAAGAAGATACCTGCATCAGCCCTGTCATCATATTTTCCAAGGTTCTCATCATTATTCTTTATGTAACATTTACTCCCAAAGACGTTGAAGTGTTTAATTGAAGCAGGTCTCCCATACCACAGTTCATAAGGTGTCTTGTCACTTTGTGGTCTGAGGTGGACTTTGTTAAGAACATGGACTATTGTGTGTATTGCTTCTACCCAGTAGGTTTGACCAATGTTCTTCTCATTCATCATTGACCTGTCCATTTCTTGCATTGTTCTGTTTTGCCTCTCAACTACTCCATTTTGTTGTGGAGTTATTGGGATGGTGTATTCTCTCTTGATCCCATGCTTATCACAGAATTCATTGAAGTCACTTGACATAAACTCTCCTCCTTGGTCTGATCTATATGCCTTTAACCTCTTACATGTTTGAGTCTCAATTAAATCCTTAAATATTTTAAACTTCTCAAAAGCTTCATCTTTGTCCTTGAGAAAGGAAATCCACGTAAGTCTGGAGTAATCATCAATAATCAGAATGAAGTAGTTTTCTTTCCCTGTGCCTTCCTGTCTTGATGGTCCACATAAATCCATATGAACTAGTTGGAGTGGTTTCTCTATTGAAGTAAAGCTCTTGGACTTAAACTATGTCCTGGTTAGCTTTCCTACTTGGCAAGGTTTACACATTGAATCTTAGGGCTTTGATATTCTTAGAAGATCTTTTACTGCCTCGAGATTTTTGAGTTTGATTAAGTGGTCAAAGTTTAGATGTCCAAGTCTCATGTGCCATAACCAAATTTCATCATATTTGCTTAGATGACACTCTTCTATATTTTCTTTCAGCACATATACGTTATTTTCTGTCCTTATGCCTTTGGCCACCACTTGTCCTGAGTTTACAGACTTTATTTTGTATTCCTTGGACGTGAACACCACTTTGCATCCTCTGTCACACATTTGACTTCACTGAGCAGATTATGTTTCATCCCATATACAAGTAGAAGATATTGGGCTTTTCCTTTTCCATTACTTAAACTCACCATCCCATTACCCTTTATTTTACCTGGAGCATCATTTCCAAAGGTTACGTTTCCTGATTTGCTTTCACTTAGAGATAGAAACTTACCTTTGTCTCTTGTCATATATTTGGAGCATCCACTGTCTATATACCAAGGGTTTTTTTTTCTTTGAGCTGACAACACTAATCCACACTTGTCACTTTCTTTCTTCTTCCAAACCTTGACATTTTCAGCAGGGGAATTCAAATCTGGTTCATAGTTCCTTAATCGACAGTCAACATATTTATGTCCATAGTTATGACAAATGTAACATTCAATCTCATTGTTCAATAGGTCAAAATTATTGTTGCAACGTTGTCTACTCATTGATTGTTGATTATTTCTTGACCTCCTTAGTTGCATGTCTCTAGACTTAATTTGGAAATTTTCAATCTGTGAAGGTTTGTTACTTGGTTGTATCATTCTTTGTTGTGGCAAGTATTTATTCCTTTGAAATCTTAATTGCTCATGTCTAACTCTTAAGGAACAATTTACAGATTTGTGACCAAAGTTAGAACAGTAGAAACAATAGCCATAGAAAAATTCTGTGTACCTGGAAAATGGTTGTCTTCTTTGAGAAAATCGATTTCTTCCATGCTGATGACATCTTTCAGCAGGGAACGCATTATTTCTTTTTTCTACAGATTCAGTCCTGGCACCTTTTTCTTTACTCGTCCTAGGTGGTTGATTGTCTTCCTTTGTTTCTGCAAGTTTGTTGTTGTCATTGGTTGTAGATTTGACAAACTTGATGGATTCTTCGTTTCTTGGCTTATCACTACTTGATCCCTCTTCATAACCCAAACCAGTTTTCAGCTTTGGATTCCTTTGCTGATTCAGAATGGTAGCTAATCCTTCTGAGGCTTTGATACTTGATAGATTTTGATTATACAAGGCTTGAAACTTCTTCATCTCTTTCCTAGTTTTCACTACTTCTTGTTCTAAGGCTTCACATCTTGCCTTTTTTTCTGATAATTGTCATTTCAGAATGTCTTCGATTTTCTTTGCCTCTTCTAATTCCACTTTTAGTAGGACAAGGTCTTCATCAGGTTCTTTACTCTCTTTCTCGAACTGTATCAGCAATTGTCTTTGCTTTATGTTCTTAATTCTTAGTCTGTCAATCTCTTCCAGTGCACTAATCAGTTCTCCTTCCATGTCAACCACAGCTTCTTCTTCATTAGCATCACTTCCTGTGCTTATATTGTCATAATATTCTTTGGCCATAAGTATGAATTCATTTAGTTTATATTCAATAGTGGAGTCATTGTCGTCATCATCTGAAGGATCATCATCATTGTTTACACAAAGACTTTTCTTCTTAAAGTTATTCTCTTTAAAGAAATTTATGTGTTTTTGCTTCTCCTCATCATCACATGTTTGATCCTTTCTTTTGTGGGGACATTTATTTGCAAAATGACCTATCCTACCACAGTTGAAACATTTGAAAGGCAGTTTGCCTTTGTATTTTCCTGATCCCTTCTTCAGTCTCTTCACAAATTTTTCTTCAATTTCATCAGGCTTTGAATCCTCATTCTCGTCTGCCTTAAATGATGCTTCTCTAGAAGTGGGTTTATCTTTAATTATTCTCATTTCATATGTAATCAATGTTCCTAGAAGTTGATCAAACTCCAAGTTTTTTAGATCATTAAGTTCTTCAATAGCAGAGACCTTCGGGTTGAACCTATTTGGTAGAGATCTCAAAATTTTCTGAACTAAAGAAGGTTACTCAATTTTCTCACCAAGTGATTTCATTGCATTTACCATTTCTTCTACTCTCAGAAAGTATTTTCCAACAGTTTCATCTTCCTTCATCTTCAGCAATTCAAATTATATTCTGTAGGTTTGAAGCTTGGCATCCTTTACCTTCTCATTACCTTCATAACTGTTAATGAGTTCATCCCACATTTCTTTGGCAATTCCTAGGTGCATAACTTTTATGAATTCTTCTTCTGCAAGCCCACTCAAGATAGCATTCATAGCCTTAGCATTGAAGCTAAATTCTATCTTGTCATCCTTATTAGCTAGTACAACTGGCTTTACATAACCAGTATCTACCACATCCCAGACATCTTCACCTAAAGCCATTATGTAGGTTCTCATTCTAACTTTCCAGAAGGTAAAGTTTGTTCCATTAAACAGAGGGGCCTTATTGGTTGAATTTCCTTCATAGATTGACATGTTTAGACTCTAGGATATACCCTTAGATAAAAGGGGTTGGCTTTGATACCAATTGTTGGACAACTGAGAGGGGGGGTGAATCAGTTGTAACATTGCTTAAACAATTATACTTATTTTAAAATCTTTCCAGATCACTCAATGACAATCACAATAATGCAGAGAAGTAAGCAATAGACCATTCATCATCATTCACACATATGAGATACACAGAGACAAATATTTCCTGAGGAAACCCATAAAGGGTAAAAACCTCTTCTTCTTTATATGATAAGTAATCTATACATTCTTTACATTATCATACATATGAGCACCAACTCATAATGAGGCTACAACCTATGTTTTGCAAGCTGCTACTTGTTGAGAGCACCAACTCTCTGGATTCTCTAGCACCATCTCCCTGATTTCTCTAGCACCCACTATAAGGAAGCACCAACTCCCTAAGTGTTCCAGCACCAACTGGATGGAAGTACCAACTTCCAGTCACACAGGCACCAACCTATATAACACAGAACAACAGTTCTCCTTTGCACCACCATTCCACCCTGGTTTCTCTAGCTGCAACCAGATGGAAGCTACAACTCCCTATGTTCAAGCACCCACTTGAACCTCTGAGGACAACAGTCCTCCCTAGCACCTCCCTACCACCCTGAAATATAAATCTTTGCTATTAAGACTTATTACAGTGATATAAATTCCTTCAATGGCTTACCAGTCTCATCACTGTTCTACTACACTGTGTTTCTCTATCTGCATCAGTGTCTTCTGCACACTCCTTGCGCTTTCTATTCTTTTGCCTTTTATTCTCTCTGTTCCATGTCCCTTCAATGCACCATTCCCCTTCCGTGCATTTCTACGGCTGCACTCTGCCTCCTACTTCACACCTCAATCACACCCAACCGTAACTCTCATTTCTTCTTTGTTCAACATTCTTATACTCTTTGTGCACCTTGTGCATGCAATCTGCTTCTTTCTCTTGCATCCTCTCCCACCCCAATCTACTCCACATCGGGGTGTTTTTCCACTTTGCTCTTCCATAGCTATCCCATCTCCTATATGCCACATTGTCTCTCTCTATTCTGCATCTCCTTCTCATTGTGAGTGTTTTGCCTGATCATCATCGTAATTCTTCAGCTTCTCTGGTGGTTTCACCCATGCATCCATCATCACTGGGTGTTATCTTGAGATTCCTCAGCTTCTCTGGCAGTTGAAACTCTTCGTCTTCTCTGTCATAGATGAGCTCATCCTCTAGCAGAAACCATCATTTGTTTCTAGCAGTTACACTGTGAAGTGAAATAGTAGCCCTCCGATCTTATTCAAATTCATTTGCACTGTTGAATTGACTTCATTGAATCTTGTGTTCATTTCGTAATTTCGCACTTCGGCATTTCGGGATCCCCGTGGTGAAGATTTCGTTACTCTCCATGTCCCAATCCTTGAAACTCCGAAATGGAGCTTGTCTACACTAGCTCCTTCCTCCATCTTTCGCCGATGTGACCAATGGCTATGACCACAGGCTGAGCCAAAACGTGTTTCACATTTCAGCATTTTGGCAATTCGGTATTCCTGTGGTGAAGAGTTATCTTGACACTCATTGTCGAGATACCCGAAACTTCGAAAAACAAGGAGCTTAACTCTTCGAACTCTTCTCTACAGTTCTTCGATGATGTGACCACCGACTGTGATCATAGCCTTATTAAAAAACTTCATTTCATAATTTCATGTTTCGGCACTTCGGGACTCCTCTGATGAAGAGTCTCGAGTCTTGATTCATCCATCTCTCTATATCCAAAACTATCCTCCTTCTTTCAGGATTTTGGTGTTTCGCATTTCGCAATTTCGGGACTCCTGATGATGAAGAGTTTTGACTCTTCCAACTCTCGGTATCCGAAACTGCCCTCCTTCTTCCGGGATTTCGACGTTTTGCATTTCGTGATTCTGGGACTCCTGATGATGAGGAGTATTGACTCTTCCAACTCTCGATATCCAAAACTCCAAAATGGAGTTATTTCCCGGTCTACGAAACTCTTCGTTTATGTGCTTATTTCGGAATTTCTCCGTTTCATCATTTCAGCACTCTTGTGGTGAAGTGTTTCGACACTTCAACTCCTGATATCTAGGACTCTGAAATGGAGTTATTTCCCAGTCTGTAAAACTCTTGTTGATGTGCCTCTTTCGGGATTTTGGGATTCCGGATTTCGCAACTCCGGGACTCCTGTGTTGAAGAGTCTCAACTCTTGACTTCTCAATTTCCCAGCATCCAAAACTCTGAAATGGATTCGGATCAACGTATTCCAACATTTCGCATTTCGCCATTTCGACATTCTTTTCATGAGTTGCTTCCTTGACTCCTCCAATGACCAGTATCCGAAACTCCGAAATGGAGTTTACACTTCTGATATTTCCATGCAATTATCCTTGCACTACTGATCTTCCTTGCCTACCTGTTTTCCATCAAATAAAAAAGCACACTCTTGCACTCTCCATGCACCTCTGCACTATCTCTTATGAGCTTACATTGTCCCTATTTTTCCATCGCTGCATACTCTAATCTTTCCATCAATGACAAGCACATATGTCTGAAAACATGGCAACAAGATGTAACGGGTGATTTTCTGCCATGGTCACCCTGGACAGAAGTTGACATAATAAATCAATCAATAAAAGTTATGAAATTCACATGTAACATTAAAAAAATGAAATATTGCAGTAATATCAGAAAAAAAAATAAAAAATAAATAAATAAATAAATAAAATAAAAAAAATAAATAAATAAAAATAAAAAAATAAAAAAACCCGAAATTTAAGAAATTTAGTTGTTGTAGTCATAAGTTGTTACTGTATTTAATATTTACCTACTAAGGAACAGTGGGTTCCTTTCCACAGCCACCCTAGACAGATGTAGCAGGTGATTTTCTTCCACAGTCACCCTAGACAAAAGTTGACACAATAAATCAATCAATAAAAGTTATGAAATTCACTTGTAACATCAAAAAAATGAAATATTGCAGTAATATCAAAAAAAAAAAAAAAAATTATGAAATTTATGAAATTTATGAAATTTAGTTGTTGTAGTCATAATTTGTTACTGTATTTAACATTTACTTGTTGAGGCACAGTGGGTGTCTTTCCACGGTCACCCTGGACAGATGTAGTCTATGATATCTCACGGTCACCCTAGATAGATGTTGACACAATAAATTAATCAACAAGAGTTATGAAAGTAATTGCAAGATTAAAAAAAAGGAAATATTGCAGTAATTTCATAAAATAAATAATGAAAAATGGAATATATGCAGTACAAAATTGATTGATCAAAGATTGAGTTGAATGGTATATAAGATATTTACCCCCATAGTCGCACCCTCTCCATCTATTATATTTAAGTTGTAATTGATCAACAACTCTTCACCTGGAACTATTGTTTTTGTTGCACATACAAATATACGATTTCCTTTGCGTCCCTCAAATATGAAATTCGATTTCTTAGTTGTTGTCACTGGTCGTGTACTACTTATAAAGCCCTCAATGTTTCTAGTATCTTTTGGCCTTCCATCAATATACATAGTCACCCCTTTATTTTGATTGGTATCTACTAGTTGTATATAATTTGTGGCAACTCCATATCTCAGCATACTTTGTGTATATCAAACCAACATCAGCCAATGATTGTATTTGTATAATGGTCCGACATACTCCATCAATTAAGTTATAGTGCCATATCCAACCATTATGCCATCCATGGAAAATAACCCCAATCATTGTAAGGACGAAGGAGCAATGAGATACATCCTCCCACCGATGAAGAAATCTATGTCCACTTCAGGTAGTTCCTTAGGTGCCCATCATTGCACTAGATTTTTATACCTCAAGGGAAACTTAATGTCACCTATGCTCTCAGCATCATAATTACACGACCCTCCATTGGCAATAAAAAATTGCATGCGTATACGAAATCTTTTCCTTACCTTTTCATATCTAGTTGATCTAGAACCAGTAGATATAGTACAACACGTCTCACTTTCAAACTCTCTTAGTATATCTTGATCATCACTCGAGGAAGATAGATCCGACAGATACATATTTGGTGGTACCTACACTCATTAAAACAAGAAGATAAGTTATCGTGCCAATATACGTTTTTGGTACCAACACAGTTGCATATAGTTTTAATATAATTGCATATAGTTGCATCGTTACATAAAGTTGCCTATAGTTGCATAAGTTTCAATGTTGCATAAAGTTGCATATAGTTGCATATTGTCACTAAAAAACATGATAAGTTGCATTGTTGCATATAGTTGCATAGTTGCAATGAGTTGCATATAGTTTCATATTTGCATATAGTTGCATACGAAATTGTTGCAATATAGTTGCATATAGTTGCAATATAGTTTCATATAGTTGCATAAGTTGCATTGTTGCATGAAGTTGCATATAGTTGCATAGTTGCATATAGTTGCATATAGTTGCATAAAGTTGCATATTGTTGCATATAGTTTCATATAGTTGGATAAGTTGCATATTTTCATATAGTTGCATATAGTTGCATAGTTTCATATAGTTGCATAGTTGCATAAAGTTTCATATAGTTGATGCCAAGGATACCCCTCTGGAGTTTATGTGTGGTACTTTGAGGCATTGTTCATGGCTCTAGATGACTCAAAGATTTCTTTAGAACCTAAGACATGGCCTTCTTCCCTATATCATTTCCAAGACCTTGAGACACATACCTACTACTCAAAAACACCTAGTGGCACTGACATCCCCAACCATAGGTTGGAATACCCTCAGAAGGCCTTTTGTGGTTATATGAGGCATCCTTATTGGCCCTGTATCATTGAAAACTTCCTTTAAGGCCTAAAGTTCATGTTTCCTCCCTTGACCATGTCAAGGCCCCGAAACCCATACCTAGTGCTCAAGAATGTTAGTGTTACCTATATACCTAATTGGCAAAGGATGCCTTCAAGAGGTAATTTTTGGTGGTTCAAGGTGTCATTTATGGGAAGAATAAGAAGTGGGTTGGAAAGAATATTGTAGCAATGATGCAAGAAACAACACCTCCCACCATGTATTAAAATTCTTGTGAGAGAAAGTGACACACCAAGACTGCTGGAAATTACACCTCGATAAATGCCCCAAGCACTTCTAAAAGCTAAAAGAACAAGTAGTTGCATTACCATTCAAAAGGAGGTAGCATTAATTAGTTGCACCACTAAATTAGCATTTGTTGTTCCTTTCTGTTAAATTAGCATTTGTTGTTTCTTTCACTTAATTTGTTTTTTTTGTTCCTTCTACTTAGTTAGCATTTGTTGTTCAATTATTGTTATGTCTCAACTTACAGTATTCAGTTATTTCTTTCCAGTAGATTAGATAGTCATCAATAGGTCAGCTTGTTTTTATAGATCCAATTCATGTTTCTTAATTAGATAAATTCATGCCTTTAATATCATATTCAATTATTGTCCCTTAATTAGATCAATTCAACAATTTAATTCATGCCTTCAATTCATAGCACATTATAGATCAGCTTTCAATCATGTTCAGTAGGATCTTAGCTTTAGAAACTTAATAAATGTGTGAGGAACTTGATTGTTGATAAACTCAGATTTGATACGTGATTTTATCCTCTACAAGCTATCTGCATAGACTTTGTTGATATTCTTGAAATAGAAGACGAATCCTCGGGTTGATAAATTAATGTTAAACTAAGGTTTTTTTTAGGACATCTTTAGAGCCCAACAATTAGCAATGGATGGGATTCTTGACTACTATGTGGTGGATCATGAATGATAGTTGGTTCTCTACCATTCAAAAGGAGGTAGAATTAATTAGTTTCACTACCATTCAAAAGGAGGTAGCATTAATCAATGACAGTCCGACGGGTAGACTGCTGAAATCCCATGGGTTGAGGATGCAGACCCCTAGGCCCAGCCCTCAAAGCCAATCCTTTTCCCGAAGTTACGGATCTGTTTTGCTGACTTCCCTTACCTACATTGTTCTATTGACCAAAGGTTTTTCACCTTGGAGACTTGATGCGGTTATGAGTACGACCGGGCATGGACAGTACTCGGTCCTCCAGATTTTCAAGGGCACCCGAGGGCGCATCGGACATCGTAAGGCGTCCAATGTTCTTCCAGCCGTTGGACCCTATATCTGGTTGAGTCGATTTCAAGGTGGGCAAGCTATTAAAAATAAAATATAAGTCTTCACGGGGCCCCCAACGACATCTTTGGATTTCCTAACGTTTTCGTCAGTTATAGGATGAGGCACCAACAACTCTCAAAAATGGGTTTCAATTTTGTTGACTTTGGATGGAAGTTTTTCTGTGATATTGCTTGAAGGGAAAAGAGTTATGGAATGCCCTCAAATGTTTCCTTGATTTCAACACCCTCTTCATTGAGATTGATTTTTAGGAAATCTTATGACATGATCGAATGACCCTCAAATATAGGCATGATCAAGGCCATGGACTTCAGGAAATTTTTCCTCTATGCTTCTGAGACACTCTGCAAAGCCTCAGTCTTCCTACCTATCAACAAGTGTGAATCATAGGATATGGGACACTTAGGGTCCATCCAACAAAAGTATTTTTTTTAATGGCAGTAAAGGCCCTATATTATCTCATTTATCATTGGGTGGGTCAAGATATTATCAAAGGCATTCAGCTCCCAGAACATGGAGCTGGATATTTGGTTAATCAACATTCTACATACAACTCTTTCAGATTATTCATAAGGACTAGAATTTTATGAAGAACACTATGGAATGCTTCTAGATTTTTTTTTATACTACAGAGAACGCTATGGACAGCCTCCATATTTTTTGTGATGCCTCATTGTCCAAGATCTAGTGGGCCAAAATGGAATCTTGTAGACAATGCCTATGTAAACAATTCCTATGTAGGAAACGCCTATGTTGACAGACCTGGATCGTGAGAATAGTGAGGAGGAGAAGGCTGCAAGGTCCATTTTGGATGACAAACATGTGTACGTTCTATTTTTTTTCTTGCATCCAGGGCAGAGAGGGGGGCTGAATGAAATTGAACTTGACCTTTCCAAGCTCCACACTGTCAAAACATGTTTTTTTTTGGTATACAAAGGGAAAACAAAAGTAGAGGCAACTTGGCGAAACCATATATCAATGAAAAATTTCTAGGTGGGATTGTTGGAACTACCACTCACCATTATCAAGATTTCTCATAGTGTGCCATCTAACTCAGTCTCCTTTGCATGCCCTCTAGCTCAGTCTCCTCCACCCTTGATCTCCTTCTCTGATGTGCCCTTGCACAGATGTCAGGGTTTGGGGAGTTACTCCTTTTGTGATCTCCTCGGATCTACTCGTGGTGTTCTCTCCTCATCTATCCTCGACTCTCTTGTTCTCTCCTCATCTATCCTCGACTCTCTTGTTCTCTCCTCAACTCTCCTCATGTGCTCTCCTCGTTTTCACTCCTCACGCGCAAGTTTGAAAGTTTTTTGGGGTTTGGTTTATTATATATATTATAATTATAATATATGTATATATATTATAATTATACATAATTTATATTTATATATTATAACTTAATTTATATATTATATAATATATTAAAATTAATAATTAAATATTGCATTTATTACACCACTAATATATTACCAACCACCTATTCCACCACAACTCGGCATAGGTAGCACCCATGTCCCCCCTCCCACCCCAGTGATCTTTCTAGAAAGACCTCGGTAGAAAATATTTCCACCACTAATGATAGATAACCTAGATTTTGTTTCCATTTATCACTTCTTTACAAGTAAGTAAGGCTAATATCCTCCAACAACCCTTCATCACTCTTAGGTATTAGCATAATCTCACCTTGTCAAGATGAATCAATAGAAACTTAACAATTGGAGTCTCATTTCACTTATATTTTCTCTACATTTGTCGACCCATACATGGTTAATGATTTATCATGCACAAGTGACATAGATGGAAGAAAAAAATCACACCCACATGCCTCTTCATACTATAATGACCTAACCTCTACAACCCCCATTTTCCATTCAGATGAAGACATACTAGAGGCCATGAATGATCCCTACTATACATGGGATACAATGTGTCATAGATTCTTTTTTCTCCTGTAGGATGCATACACCCCAACTACCTCACCTAGATAATTCACAAACAAGGACACATGTTCTATCCCTCTTATTCATGTTGATTGGATTAAACATCCCATAACAACCCCTGATGCATGTAAGGAAGAAAATATGGCTAACATTTCACCCACTATCAAAGTGGATATCTTTGTTACACTCTGTGTTATTAATAACATTCTCTTAGGAGCTACATACCCCCCTAAAGCAATATTCCAGTGAAAATATATCTCCAAGAGTTTTACAACATATTTAATTGGTATTGTGTAAAATATCCTAAACTATATTTCACCATCATTGAGCATTACATCGACACATGGATCGACATACCCCTTATCTGATAGAAACAAAGATATGCACACCCTTTAAAATACATTTCCATCAAATAAGAGATTTATAAAGTTCATAAAGTAAAATCCATTTACCCAATTTCATATACCTCATGGGTATCCAACCTACTTGTACAAAAAAACATGGCACGATTCATGTGTGTAGTTATTTTCATGATTTGATCTAGGCTTGCTTGAAAGAAAATTGGGTATCCAACCCAGTCCATGTAAACCAAAAACATGGTAGCATTTGTGTGTTCATTCATTTTCATGATTTGAAATAGACCTTCCTAAAAGACAACTTCCCTACCCCCTTCATAAAGCAAGTCATGATGCATGTGAAAGAGATGAGGCCCTATCCCTCATGTATGGGTTTTTTAGGGTATAATCAAATCTAGATTTGACATTATAATAATAAAAGACCATGTTCACTACATTGGGGGCACCTTCACCTACCATGTTATACCTTTAGTGTGTAATGTTTTATGTTTTTTATGATTTATCCCGTGCTTACCTTCATGATCTCACTAATTGCTCAAATAAATGACCCCAATTTTCAAGTCTTCCCCTAAACAAGACACCTTATGAGTTTGGGATTCAGAAAAAGTGTTTTTGATACCAACCTATACTACAAGAATGTTAATGGTGATATCTTCCTGAGTCATGAGAAGTACACAGTTGAGATATTGAAGAATTTTTGGATGTTGAACTGTAACCCCATGGCCCCATTCATAGGTCATTGCTGCCCGTCTCTAGTCCTAGTACAATTTCCTTGGTTTATGTATTGATCCCTTTTAGTTTTGGGTTGTTAGTATTTTTGATTGCACATGGACCTTTCAGTCTAGTCAAAGTTAAATTAATGTCCCATTCCATGTCAACAACAACGCATCCATTCACTGGGAACACTAAAACCTGACAAATCGATGACTCCACTAAATTCGGGTTTATGGTTTACATGATGAATTGATGGTGGAAGAAAGTGGGTGTGTGAGTCAAATTTGAGTCCAGAAACCCTCTCATATCGTGAAGGCATGAAAATAGTCTATCCATGTCAAATTTCAATGCATTCAGAAACAATTTGAAAAAATTTCAGCGTTGGCCCCATTCATAGATCATTGTTGCCCGTGTCTAGTCCTAGTACAATTTCCTTGTAAAATTTGTATAAGATATTTGGAGAATGATAATTTTGAAGGTGTTGGGCCTATTCCTACACACCACGGCCAGATCACCTCTCATTGACAGGTTGTGTATTGATCCCTTTTAGTTTTGGGTTGTTAGTATTTTCAATTGCACGCACCTTTCAATCTAGTCAAAGTTCAATTAATGTCTCTTGTTACTGTAGGTTTATAAAGCCTCATGATCCCAATGCCCATATGCCTCCAACCTTGTGATCTAATGATCATTGGGTGACAACTGTCATGAAGGGTGATGACTAAGACTAGGGGCAACTTTCAATTCAAGGCTAGGAATGACCAGGCCCACATCAAGTGAAGGAAGAAAATTAAGAAGGTACATGTGTTGTCCCATTCAATGTCAACAACAATGCATCCATTCACTGGGAACACTAAAACCCGACAAATCNNNTGTCAACAACAATGCATCCATTCACTGGGAACACTAAAACCCGACAAATCAATGACTCCACTAAATTAGGGTTTATGGTTTATATGATGAATTGATGATGGAAGAAAGTGGGTGTATGATTCAAATTTGAGTCCAGAAATCCATCCTATATGGTTAAGGCATGTGAATAGTTTATCCCTGTCAAATTTTAATGCATTCATAAATAGTTTGAAAAAAAATCAAAGTTTGCCCCATTCATAGTTTGAATTGATTATGGACATACCTACATCGTTGGTATTATTAGGTGCAGTAGCGCAGAGGTCCTCTTGGTTTCGAGAATAGTTAACTCTCTACTTAACACGGGAAACCACGTGAAGGTGGAAGATCTAATTATGCCCCCCCCCCCCCCCCCC
>CBVK0100099663.1:0-23727 GCA_900067695.1 Picea abies | reverse complement strand
CTAAGAACATTCTAGAGGAGGAATCTTCTAGAAGTAGAACCTTCTAAGAAATCCTCTTACATTTATTATATCTAACTACCATAGTGGGCCTTATTTAATAATATAGTGGACCTAGTCCACCTTACATTGAATGACCTCCACTATTATCACTATGGGCCCTCTGGGCCCCCCTACTACCTCTCTAGCTACCTTACAAAGGGATGCCATCTTCCAAGCAGTTCCAAAAGAATTCTTGGTGGCATGGAATTCTTGGATTGTGTCAAAACTTCCTAGGCTCAATATGATGATCCCCTTCTCCAGGTGGTGTCCTCTTAACACATCATGCTTCCCAAACAATCCTTCCAAAGTAGTCCAGATTTGAATGGGTGAACTACTAAATTTAATGTGGAAAAGAAGATCAAGAGAGATGGAGAGACATAATAAACCATAGGCTTCATCACATATGTTAAGCCACTTCATATTTTCATCATCTAGTATAGGTTCAAATTTAATCCCCATCATGATTCTAAATAGGCCTCTACTCCTAAAAAAAATATAGCATATTTGATTTCCACTCATGGTAATTAAATGGTGTAAGAAGGGGAAATTGATTTCAATCCATTACTATAGGATTCATGCTACTACGGAATATATTTTTATAGTTGAGGGAAGGAAGCTTCAGAACAATGACCCTACTATGGAGCTATGATTTCTATAGCAAAAATCTAGTTGCTTTAAGGCCATTAAATAAACCACCGGATAGAGCCTTTTGTAGCTTAATAGAAAAGTGTTTACAACACCATGAAGTGACTATAGAATAAAGAATCTAGTAGTGTAATAGAAGGATGCCTTCAAAGTTGTGAAAGATACTACAAAATAGAGACTTCAATAGCATAGAGAAAGAGTGATTTCACCACCACAAATAAATTGTGTAATATTGACTTGTTTAGCATAATAGAAGTGTGTTCCCACACCAAGAAATTGTCTCCAAATCATGCATGTAATTTTTTACTGCACCATGAAGAATTTCCCTAGGCAAGTAGGTCATATTTTTAGGGATATCCACATAATGTGCACTGACAAATTGAGCCACAACCACAGAACTAGATGTGTTGTAAAACTAGACTATTGCAAAAGAGTATTGCTCTGCTCATTAATTGACTTATATACAAAACAATATTGGTCTATTAAGTAGTACAAATGCAAGTGTTTGCTAGAGAGGTTATATAAACAATGGTATGCCATGAATCTATCATTAAATCAAGGAAGCAAAAAAATCTAAGATCAATTTCCTGTGTGTACGAAAGCACTAAAGAAAATAATGCATGCAAGGTAAAAATGACACTAAAGCAAGTGCATTTGCATATGCACCAAAACTTATAGATAGTTGCAGTTGACATAATTTGATAGATACATGAATGAAAAAAAACTAAACATGTTTTTCCACCCTATCTTTGACTTTCAAGTTCCAATATTGGGTGATAAACCTATTTCATGTGATGGGAAATAACATAAGGTAGAATTGGGCCTCCATAATTAGGGATAGAAGTTAAGTTAGAGTGGCTACAAAATATTGCAAACTAAGAACATCACTTTAAATAGGTTGCAAACTAATAACATCACTTTATTTGTTCAACACCTATGTTACACCTATGGCTATAGCATTTGTTGGCTAAGATAGTCCTTAGAAACAATATCATAGTCTATTTATGGAGCACTAATATATCAATGGGAGGAACTTGATTCATGTCAGTATTAATTGTAGTAGAGTCATAATATTTTTCCACCATGTTTCTTGCATCCTTATTAGTTATAGGATGGAGGCAAAACAATGGTGAAAATAACTTTCTGATCATAGTCTACAATAGTAAGAAATATTGGGAAACAATGGTGAGAATAACTTTCTGATCATAGTCTACAATGGCGAGAATAGCTTTCTGATCATAGTCTACAATGGTGAGAATAGCTTTCTGATCATAGTCTCCCCTTTCCTCTTCATTCTTTTCTTTAGTAGCATCAATTTGGATTGGCTTAGAAATTCCATCTTCAATTTCCCCTATTCCTCCATGTCCCTTATATCCATCTTTTATTGTGATGTCTTCTCTTGCTCTATATATTTCCTTCTTTAAATCTAAAGGTAAGGTAATAGTATTAGTAGGAACTTTAGGATGATGTCCAATATTGTTGGGATGATAGTGCAATTCATACATATTGAACATTTTTCTAGCATATTCTAAGGTAAATATTCTTCGATTTAGCAATAGAGGTAATATGAAAGGTTTGAATTCCACTCCATAAAGCCTAATCATTTTTTAATCTTTGGAAAGAAGCCAATCACCCACTTCAGAATTTCTCGTCCATTTGTAAGATCTTCGTTTATTCCACAAGCATTCAAGGTTTGTGTTCACCTCTCATTAAGCAGAAAACCATATACAAGAATTTATCAATATAATATTTGAATCCTACATTTTGACCATGCAAGCTTACTAATGGAGTCCATGGAGTCCATGGAGTCCATGTATGGCAATGGGTAACTATGCCATCAAGTGTCATAATTAATTCTAGTGTCCATTAATTCTAGTAATTGTACTCTAATTAAACTTGTGAAAATGCAGGATGGAAGCTTTCATTTATAGAGTTTCTAAAGGAGGAAACAAAGTCCCATTTCAAATATTAGACCATGTATCACTTGTGTGCTTGACATTACTCCAAATACACCTTTGTACTCTTCATTGGGTCAAGAAATTCGACTATTATGGGCCNNNNAAACTAGCTCTTGAAGTGATTATGCAATTCATTGGGATATGTAATTTACTACATTTTGGTGTAACAAGAATTATGTGAGTATCAAAGAATTTATGACACAATTGTGCACCCCATGACTTAAGATGCCACACAGTTCTCCATTTGATCGGCTTTAAAGTTTGACTTCGATCCTCCATGAATAATCTATCCTTTATCCATATTTTTTTGCTTCTATATGGTGGTTAATGCTTCCATGTTTCAACTATGTTAAAGTAGCCACAAATAAATGAAGAGGCCTATGACAACTCATTAGCCATCCATCTCTAGAATGTTGCTTACTTATTTAAATCATTGGATGCATAGGTATTGTCCAACCCAAGTAGATGGACATCTAAGTGAAGTGAAAATATCCTAATTAGATAAGAGCCTTATGGTTTTATCCTCATGACTATTGTTTGCTTTCAATGTGAATTTCCATTTTTATATTTTAATGGTATTTTGGATTGCTCTATATCAAAATGAAATGGGTTGAAATATCTTGCAAGACTATTTCCATTTATCTAGATAATTAGCTCATATTTTTTGTCATTAGCAGTGCACACATAGTAATCAATCAAGAAATTATTTCTTTGCTTGAAATCTCTTGCTCCTTCCCATAGTTAGGTTTCATCAAAGTTGAAATTCTTGCATTTCATTTTCCTCTTTCATGGTTTAAAGAGTCGAGTCAAAACACCATCAGTTTCACGACCACTCCTTTGAGTAACAACAACCTGAAATCAAGCGCTAATTAAAATTTATCTAGCAACTTTAATTTACAGGGCTCTTCAAACCCATCTTAGCTTAGGTGTAGAGCTTTGGAAAAAGATTGTCAGAATAACTTTCCAAAGCTCCTACCAAACATAGAGCTTTGAGTTAGGGAGTGAAATCCAATTGCTATATCACTGACTTTGGGAATCCCTTCTAACACAAGGGTCAAACACGAGGTCGCATTGGGGCCGATAGCATAATCAACCCTACTTTGTTGGTCTTGGTGTAGTGGTTGCACATATTACGAGGATCACTTGGGAGCAACCCATCTCTATTAGGAATCTCTCAAAGTGGTTTCGGGCTTAGTTACCCTGCCCTTGTGTGTAAATCAAACTATCAAATGTCCCCCCTCTACTTTGGTATAGTAGGTGGTACCATAGAGGCCATAATCTTTTAGACTTCCTACCCAAGGTGACAACACAGGGAAGGTGGTGTTTTACCCGAGATCAACATTGGCTAGACTCACTTGAACTCCTTGGAGGGTTTCCCACCGCTCGGTGAGGTAGCTTGCACCAGGGTGTTAGTTCGTTAAGGAGATTGTCAATGTAACTTTCCCACTGACCGAAACTCAACTCCTTTGTGCATCGATCCTGAGATGTTGGATTCCATCACCAACTAGCGCTTCTTTATGAGAAGGTTTGTTTGCATGCTTGACTCCCAGATTAATTAACTTGTGTTGTTTGCTCTCCTTAGTAGGCCTTAGGATTGAGTCTGTGTCTAATGGCATCAGTTCCGGGGTCTTCCAACCAACATCGTGTCCCATTACCGATCCGATGGTTTCCAATCAAAGTTAAGAATTTAGGTGAAAATAAATGTTCTTTATTCTTAAGCCCATATTTCTCAATTTGATTTATGATTATACATTTTTTATTCAATGTTTTTTAAAAGACTGACATAACCATGTATGCAGATTTCTTTTTGATAGTCTAGATATTGATTTCCGAAGGGGTCTTCGCCATCTAGTTTTTATGATTATTTTACTTCAATTTATTTATACAAAGCTTGCCTTGGATAATTATTGTGAATAATGTACAACTACATTTATTTTGTTTCACATTGTTTTCTTTTATTAGTTTTTTTAACTTAAATTTATTATTTCTAACAACTTGTAACCTAGCTTTTAATTTATGATAGAAACTTGTATCTTAGGTTTTTATTCAAAATAACATATGTTATCTCAATTACCTAATGAATTTATCATTAACATGAAGCTCGTATTAAAATTGATCTCACAACATTAAGGAGACCTAGCACCCCTAAGGCGGAAGAGCTCCATTAAATATATCAATAAATTTATTTTCCAATGAATAGTTGGTTTTAGGGATTATAGAAACATAGATTTCATTCCCTTTTATAGAAGCATGGATTTTGTTCCCTTGTTCCTCTTAACCAACCCTACAAGAGTGTTTTTGTCACATGTTACTTCTAGGCTAGAAGCTCCTCCAAAAGTGGATTTGGATGCCAGGATAGTGGGGTGCTCATTAATACATACAATGATTCTACTCCATGAGAACCAAATAATATTGTTTCAAGCAAGGGCGTTACACCAGCAAAATCATGCTTGGACACTTCTCAAGGTAATTGGACCTTGTTTATGTGTTGTTGGATCTTCGCCCAATGTATTAATGACAACCATTGCTTCCTGCCTATTCCTCCCATTAATTATGTCCTAAATATGCTACAAGAAATGTTGAACGGTGCTAGAAATATACTAAGGGAATATTCTTGGCACTGCAACTTAAGCATACTGCCAATAAATAAATCGTTTTGGGTAAGAATAGTAAGCACATGATCCCTTATTCCAAGCTAAAAATTTCTACAAACAATGGAGTTGCATACCCTTGTTTCCATTGTCAATCTGTCTGAAAGAAAATAATTTTCTTATAAGCTCTAAGCTGTTGCAATAATCATGCATAGAAGTACATTTTGTATGCAAAACTAGCTAGATTATTCATTGTTCTTCTCTCTATCTCTTTCTTGTATCCATTCACCAGGAATTTTTGTTGATATCCATTCTGAAAAATTAAAATAGATGTTATACTCACTGATTGACTTCTTGAAAGGCCTATTGTGTTACCTTAACTAAAGTTGTTGTTTTGTGCTATAATAATATTTTTAGTGCATCATTTGACCTTGAGACTATCGGTGCCTGCAATCATGGAGATATGTTTCAATGTTAAGTTTGGCTAGCTCATGAATTGTACAAGAAGGACAACTTGGGAAATGTCCATTTTGATCATCAACATAAATGGTGATCATATTGGAAACAATATTATCCCTTATTTTTTCTACCTTACTCACCTTGTTGCCTAAAATCTGTCCTTTGTTGAGTTCTCAAACATCCAGAGGCCCTCCATTTGAAAATCCAAATATTAAAATCAAACACTTTGGTTAGTATTGTGTCCTTAATAGAATTTATGATTCCTTACATCCACTTACTTGTTTCTCCTTACTCTCAAACACTGGGCTCCTTAATGGTTTATCTCAAGTCCATTTTTTGTTGGAGGAAACTCTATCAAATGTTCAAAAAGTGCTTTACCACCCCTGAGAACCAACATGTGGAGGTTAGTCTTGACACAAACAATCATTTTGAATTTCATGAATATTTTTTCCTTTATGTAGTGGTATATGAATCTCAAGACTCGTAATCTTCCTTGTTATACATCAAGGAAACTACTTCATGGTCATATCTTGAATTCATCGGTCATACTCCAATTAAAGAATCTATTTCCTAATAGATATGGTTTTGTTGACTTATTTTTCATTGAATTTTACTTTGAAACTCCCATCTTTCTTTTCCCAAAAATTGAAAAATATAATTAAGGTCTAATTTAGGGGTATAAATCAGGTTGGGTTAACTCCTTGATTTGTTCTTTCTGTGCCACTGATTTCATCTTCATTTCCCTATATTTTATTTTCTTGCTTTTGCTTTCTGATACCACTTGTATGCCTAGTTTGTAAGTACAATAGTTTCTCTTTCCAATTTCCTATTTTTCTTCTTAAGTTTTTCATTCTCCTCATGAATTTAGTGGCTTTGAGTCCTTAACATTTCATTCTCTGTTTTCAAGTATCTTTCTAGAACCTCTATTTCTTTGATTTCTCTCTTCATCTTCTTGATTTTCTTGTCTTTGTTATCAAGTCCTGATGTTGACCCACCAACCATTTCTTCAATGGATTGTCTTACTGTCTTTGGGGATTGAATTTCATCTCTCATCTCTTCAAATATTGTCTTAACTTCTTCTTTCTTTTGGCCATATGTGGAAGCTTCTTGTCCTTCAAAATATTCAACTTCTAAGGTTTGTGCTTTACCTGCCCCTTCTTTCTCTTCTTCTTGCTTTTTCTGTGTTTCCAAGGATTCTATGCGAGCATACTCCATTTGCTGAGCTGGATCCAATTCTTTCTCAGTTTCTCCTTGCTAGTTACAAGGAAAGTTCCTCGATTTTATTGTATAGGTTCTAAAGGGCCTATCTTTTTCTTGAAATTCCTCTTCTTCCTTTACCATACTCCATTTCATTCTTCTTGTTCTCATGGGCTATTTTGAGCTTGTCGCCTCATGAGTCATATTGATCTGCACCTCATCATATTCTTCATCATCAACTGGAATAAATTCCTCCTCTTCATGTTCTTCTTTCGTTGTTTCAAACTCATTGTCAATTAGAAACTGTTGCCATGATATATTTTTCTTTTGCAATTCATATGTAACAATCATTTTGATCAAGCCATGGTGATATAATCTTTTCTCCATGTCCTTCTCATGTTTTTGAACTCCTTTAGCCATCTTTGAAAGACCTTGATGCAAGTAGTAGGGCATATTGATCCCAATGTCATCTCTCAAGTGTTGCAATAATTTGATATGATATAAGTAGATGATACTAAATCTCCCTTGACAAGTAATGAATTTTTGTATGATATAAGCCATCTCATCCCATGGATGTATCAACCAACTTCTTGCAATCCCCTTCTTTCAATTTACTAATGCTGCCTGCTTTTAGATATGATTGGGACCCAAGATTTATCCTTAAATTATTTACTTTTGAAATACCTCTCTCCTTGCTGAGATAACCCAGTCACCTGTACAATAGTATGTTCATATAGTCTTATGGTGAGGTTACCCACTGTGGCCCTCTCACCATCAAAAGAACAAGCAAATTGCATACTAACTTTTTCATTAAATCCATCAAAATTTTCAAGGAAAGATGTCCATTGGTGTTTTTCAAGGAGTTCTAGACAATCTTTATGGATTGAAGTTGAGTCAAATTTTGCTGGTTCAATCCTAGAGACCATGATGATTTAAAAAAAGAAAAATCCTCTTCAACTACCCTGTTTCCAAGTTTGCAATTTTTTTCTGCAATTTTCTCCTCTATCGAAGCACAAATTTTGACACAAATGCTAATGCCTTGGTTCTATTTGTATCTATGTTTAAAAAGAAAACAAAATTCCTCAATTTCTTGTTCTTAAGCACACAATTTTTGCATCAATTGGCGGTTCCATATGAAGTTTCTTACCCGTTGATCCAACTTTTGAAGTAGATGAACTCTATCTCTGTAATTGACAGCCCTAAATTTTGCTTCTTGTTCCTTCTCTGCTTCAACAAAAATGAATTTTAGAGAAGACTGTCTCTGTCAAAGGAAACACGATTTCTTCAAGAGGGCATGTTTAAAATCAACATGCTTACCTTTGCTAGAAGACTCCTTCTTGAATTCAAACTCTTTACCTCTCAATTTTTAGCTTCTAATTCCACAATATCCATGATATCCCTCAATTTGTGGCATTCTATTTGCAAAACACAGGAAATTTGATTTACATGTTGACAAATGAAATTGTCAACATATAAATCCCTAAAAAAATGTAGGTCTAATTTAGGGGTATAAATTAGATCATGAATTAAAATGTCAATCCAGAATCATGAGATTATTTTCTGCTGAAGTGACCTAGTTTGACCAACGTTGACCAGACACGTGTGAGGGATTTCTTGGGAAGAGAATAAGTAATCATCCACCTGTGTACATCAAGGATTAACACACATGTTTCAGAATTTTCCCAGGTGTCCCGCAAGTATATAAACCACGGAGATGTTACAGGAAGTTGCAACTTCTCGTAATTTCTGCTAAAAAATTAATTTTAATGTCTAAATTTTGCAAAAATTCAAATCATAAAAAGTAAATGACAAATGTACCTAAGATGATCAATTTGAAGCAAATATGGAGGAAATGTAAGAGACATGAGAGAAAAAATGGAGGAAAAACGTAGGTTATATAGCAAAAATAAGCATAAAAAATGGTATCCAACATCTCCCCCAAGTTGATGATATTGCATGTCCTCATGCAATAAGGACTAATCCTCAGTGACCTTTTGTCTCCTCTGCAACCTGTAATAATATGTCAATCCAAGATTGGGTGAACTCCTTGATTTTTTTATTTTTTATTTTTTTTATTTTTATTTTTTATTTTTATTTTTTATTTTTATTTTTTATTTATTTATTTATTTATTTATTTATTTTTTTTTTTTTCTGTGCCACTAATTTCATCTTCATTTCCCTATATTTTTGTTTTCTTGCTTTTGCTTTCTAATACCACTTGTATGCCTAATTTCTAAGTACAATAGTTTCTCTTTCCAATTTTCTATTTTTCTTCGTAAGTTTTTCATTCTCTTCATGAATTTTGTGGCTTTGGGTCCTTAACATTTCATTCTTTGTTTTCAAGTATCTTCCAAGAATCTCTATTTCTTTGATTTTTCTCTTCATCTTCTTGATTTTCTTGTCTTTGTTATCAAGTCCTGATGTTGACCCAACATCCATTTCTTCAATGGATTGTCTTACTATCTTTGTGGATTGAATTTCATTTCTCATCTCTTCAAATATTGTCTTAACTTCTTCTTTCTTTTGGCCATATGTGGAAGCTTCTTGTCCTTCAAAATATTCAACTTCTAATGCTTGTGCTTTACCTATCCCTTCTTTCTCTTCTTCTTGCTTTTTCTGTGTTTCCAAGGATTCTATGCGAGCATACTCCATTTGCTGAGCTGGATCTAATTCTTTCTCAATTCCTCCTTACTGGATAGGAGGAAAGTTCCTTGATTTTCTTTTATAGGTTCTAAAGGGGATATATTTTTCTTGAAATTACTCTTCTTCCTTTACCATACTCCTTGTCATTCTTCTTGTTCTCATGGGCTGTTTTGAGCTTGTCGGCTCATGAAAGATATAATTAGGCCATAATTAAGGTTCTTAACCTAATGAGCCATTATCAAGACCTCTAACCATAACATTGAACATTTGAAGTGTATCTTTGGCATATAAGAGGGATATGGATGCAATCAAGAGTTTTTGTATAGTAGGGATGGGTCTCAATTCCTTAACCATACCCAAGGGACGAAAATAAGTCTTTTACACCATAAAGGGATCTATGTGGGTCATTGTCCATGGACACGAGTGCAAACCATGCCACCGAGTGGAATATAGGTACCATTATGAGGTCTTACATGCTAGGAATGGGTCTTAAGGTGGTATTGGTCATGGTTGAGGGAGGAAAATAAGGCCCATTGACCCTAGATGAATCCTTTAGGGATCAAGAGCCATAAAAAACACCATAATCCATAAAGCACTTCGTATATAGTTCATCATTGTCCTTTAAGTGAGATATGAGAATCAATATGAAATTTGTGCATCAATTATGGGTTTTAAGGACTTAGCCACAGTTGGGAGAGAAATATAGGGAATTAAACCCTAAAAGAATATTTTTGGGCTAGTGGTCAATGATCAAGGCCTTGAATTACAACAAAAGTCGTCTAAAATGTATCTTTTGCATATGAGTCAGATAAGGGTGCCATTAGGATTTTTTATGTAATAGTGATAGGTATGAAGGCCTTAACCATGATTGGGGAAGGAAAACAAGGTCATTAATTCCTAAATGAATCTTATAGTTCTTATGGAAAATATTCCTCAAACCCACAAAAACCTTTAGAAAGTACCTTTGTCATTCAATAGGATATGGGTACCATTAAGAGGTTTTACAAACAAGAGACATGTCTTAAGTATTCGACCCAAAATTAAGATTCTATGGCCTTGGTCCCTAAATTATTCCTCAAACCACCATGCAAACCCATATCATTGGCCTCTTGGTGAGATATGGGCATCATTATGATATTTTGTGTACCATGCATTGGTCTAAAGGCCTTGACCATGGTCAATGAAAGAAAAAAATGATTGTAGGATCTAAATTAATCTTTTGGGCTCATACTCCATGAATGACACTTTGATCCACCACATAAACCCTCTATATGGAATATTTGGCCTCGAAATGAGATATGTGAGCTATTAGAAAGTTTTCAAAAGACATAATGGATGGGTCTTAAGACCTCAACAATGGTCATGGGAGAAAATAAAGGATATTACCACATTAATAAATATTTTAAAGATGATTAACCATGAAAAGGCCCTTGAACCACTATAGAGGGCCTTTAGAGGGGATGTTTGGCCTTTGATTGAGATATGGGTGCCATTAGAAGGTAATTTTGTGCACCATGGATGGATCTCAAGGTCTTGACCATGGTAATAGGAGGAAATAATGGGCCTCAATTACTATATAAATATTTCAATATCTATTCCATGAACAATGACTCAAAGCACCAAGGATAAATACCAATCATGTCTTAGGTATTAAAAGATGCTTTTATGGTTCATGGACCATGTATAGGATCTAAAACCATCATACAAGACATGTAGTTTGAATTTTTACCCCACAGGCACATATAGATGTCATTAAAATGTTTTGCACACTAAGGATTGGTATTAGGGACCTGACCATGGTCCAAGGATAACGATTAGGGCATAAAAAATACTTTTAGGGCTCATACTCAAGTTTCTCACCTCATAATTTTAGGCTATCAATCCAAGTGATGAAAATGTTGTTATCATCCAACTTACTCATAATTGTGAATGACCTGTTTACAAGAATATTCACCTTCGCCTTGCATATTACATAGATAGATTAAGACTTCACTTTTTAATTGTAAAATCCTGCTATCTTGGCATAGTTTAATCCTTTAATCAATGTATTATATTCATCTATTAAGAAAGTGACTTGCACTTGGACTCTTCCACACCCACTTAGGGAATTTTGAACCAAATTTTTGTCACTTAAAATTAGCAAAAAACTAGGTTTGAAATAGAGGACCTTTGATAGAAAACAAAAAATAACTTCTTTAATCACTTAGCAAAGTTCTAATGTGGTTAAGTCAATTAGGATAGGTATTGATGATTTCATTGTATCATTTAATATCTGATTCGATTGATTAAAGGTACAACCAAATAGGTACTCGTCAGATATTTCTTCCTCAAGTGAGGGAAGCTCAGGACATATAGTCAAGGGATATGTGACTGCATCTAGTAGATCATATGATACACAGACAAGGACCACTAGAGGTGAAAAGGTCAAAAGAAAATTTCGTAGACGCATGGAATTTTTTCTTGCCGAGGGAGGATCATGCTCTTATGATGATGAGAGCATAGGAGACATAGAGGTGCCACTTAGGTATAAGAATTTGGTGAAACAATGGGTACCTAAGGAACTGCCTCCGTTAGACACTGACTTCATTGTCAACAATAGGACGTATCACATTGCACCATCCTCCGTGCATGGCCTAGGGCTATTTTCCATGGATGGAATAATTGTAAAATATAATACAGTAACTGAATTGATGGACTATGTTGAATCGTGTTACAATTATAACGATTGGATGTGGGTGGTTCGATACATGCGAAGTATGTGAAGATATGAACTCGCCACAAATTATATACAACTAATAAGCAACGATAAAAATAAGGGAGCCACTATCTATATTGATGGAAGGCCTAAAGCTTCCGGTAATATCACAGGGTTTATAAACAACACATGACCCGAGACAACAAACAAGGAACCAAATTGCATTTATGAGGGATATGAAGGGAATCGGGTAGTCGTGTGCTCGATAAAAAAGATATCTCCCGAGGAAGAGTTATTAGCAGATTACCATTTGAATCGAATATAAACATCAACTAATAGTGTGTGGGTACTGATGCAACACCTCTTTAAGGACCTATACTTATCGCATTATATTTTTTTGTATCTTTAACAATGTCTGAAATATTTTATGGTCCCAATTTTATAATAATGTGGGAGGTTGATCGTGGAAAAGTGGTAGTCGTAGAACATGTAAACAATTAACAATTTCGATTTACATTTAATGCAAATTTTATTATTTATTTATATAATTTTATTTGCATGGAAATCGATTTTTTGTTATCGTTAACAATTTTTTTAAATGTTTCGGGGTCTAATTATATTATAATGTGGTAGGATGATCGTGGAAAAGGGGCAGCCACAGAACATGTAAACGATTAACAAATTCGACTTTGATTCTACGTGAATTTTATTATTTGTTTATATAATTTTATTTGTGTGACGATTAGTTAATTCATTTGTTTATATAACTGAAATAACATTGATTTTATTGAAATATGTAGCCTGTAGGCCATGATGATCATGATTCCCATTACGAGTAGGAGTTGTATTCATCCCCTGATCCAATGGTAATGATTAAAAAGAATATCATTAAAGCGAACAAGGAACTTTCTCGCTTGTTAGACCATGCGAATCAAACTCCATACGTCATAGAAAGGACCAATCTTGTTATGACACAACTTAGGACATATCAGGTAATAACCATAATTTAAAGTGATTTTTTTCAAGTAGTGATAAGTTCAATTATGATAGTTTGTTTTTTAACTTTTACATTATATAACGAAAAAACATCTTCTTTCTTATATAGAGATATTTGGATCCTGTTCAGCTAGGTGTCGGTAGTAGTGGCGATACAGAGACGCCACATAGTCCTAACATGGGTCGTCATATAGCTTCTAAATTGTTTACTTCTCCATATTCCACACCATTAGATGGAAGCCATGACACTCACCGCCAGACATCCACACAACGACCAAGCTCTAGTAGAGATGGTGACAGAGATGAGGTTGATGATGTGGTTGATATGGGTTCATTTCTTGGAGCTAGACGTGTGACTAGCACGAGGACCCTTCTGTGCACATTTTTGGTCGATGATAACAGACTTCCATTAAAACAAATAAGACTCCCAGGTAGTTTTTCATATTTTAACTATTTCATGTTGTCCATCTCAAACATAAATCATCAAGATTATTATTTTTAAATTAATGATCATATATTTTTGCATGTAGGAAAAAACCATTTTTATATGCACCTGGAAAGTAAGGCCTTGTTGATTTTTGGCAAAATCGTACACACAAGGTGGAATTTCCAGAATTCCAACCTCAAAAATGAACTTTTGGATTATCTTGAAGGTCTCTTTGGAGTAGAGACCTTCAATAAAAAAGTGGTCGCCTCTACAACGGGCAAATATTTAAAATATACAAGGGATGTGTATAGACGAAACTTGGCAGTCAACCCTAGGTATGATCACCCTCCATTGATTCCAGAGAGGGAGTGGAAGGTGCTCATTGATGATGCAAAAGAAAAGAAATTAAGAAAAATAGGAGAACAAATAACTGGTACCCCAAGGTAAATTACAATATTTTGATTTCAATACCTTTAATTTTCTTTAGATCTAAATAAAAGTGTGGTATATAACATACTTGAAACTTTTGATCATAGGTTGCCTGACACTTTGAATCAACTAAAGAAAGGATTTCCAGACATGGCCAACACAGCCTAGGCCAGGGCGACTACTTGAGGTTACAGTCACGAATCGTAAGATCCCAAACATCTTAACAATATTATTTGTATTGTCTTATAACTTTGAGGTAATTGCATCCAATAACATTAAAAATACATAATCTTATGCAATGTAGGGCGATGATTTTGGAACTGAAACCATGGAGGAAGACCTCCGAATTGGTTACAAGTACGTCTATAAAGCTATTGTTGATCATAGGAAATACATGGGGCACACCCCAAGATCCAATTTGCGAGATGAGGTAAATATAAATCAACCCACATTAACCTTTCATTACTTATAAAATACATAAATATTTGATATCATCCATAACTTTAATGTCTTACTTTGTTTTAATCATGGGAGCAACACTATCAATGAAAACAATAGTATTGGACAACAATGCATTGATAGTGCAACGAATCTAGAAGATCATGGTGCTTCCGAGCAACTCCATCCTAGTGGGGTGCAGCCCGACGATGTTCTTGTGACTGAGGCCCATGATGGTAAAATGACTTTATATTAATCATATACTTAAAAATTTCGTACTTAGAAATTTTGTACTTCTAATTTTTATTACTTATACATTTACGATTTTATAATTTCAATGTCAGAGAATGTCGTAGTTGAGCCCCCTCGACTTGAAGATCAGGAGTATAGGGCATCCATTCCAACGGTGCCCACTAGTGGACGAGGTAAATAATTACAATGCAGAGGTTTTTTTTAATATTAATGAACCATATAAATTTAATATTTTTTTGTTTTCCTAGGAGATGGCCCCTCAAATCAACCTCCATGCCATGGGTACAAGCCTAGGCATGCTCGACGTGAGAGGACTGAAACAACATCAACTGTTGAAGAGCCCCTAGAAAACGAAGACATGGAGGTTGCTGACTTACTTAAAAACCGGACTAGAAAACTAAAGAAGACTAAAATAAATTTATGATGTATAATAATTTGATAAGACATATCGATGTATATTATATAACTAGTATATTTGTAACATATTTTGGATGATAAATCTCATTTATAAAAACTCTTTTTTATGACATATGCATTTGAATGATAAACCTCATTTATAGCTTTACAATCACTTTTTATCACTTTTGAATATTTTTAATGCACATTTTTTATTAGAATATAGATTGGGTATTGGGGAATTGAGAGAGATGTGAGGGGGCAGGGAGGGGCCATAGGAGCTTCCACCTTCACGTGGCTGGCCTTGTTCGGTAGAGAAAAATTTATTGGAGCTGATTATTCTTGGAGAAAACCTCTCTTGATCCAATGAATCAACAACATAGTCAATGTTGACTTCGTTGTTGCTCCTTCAGATCAAGGGAGGTTTTCTCCAAGATCAGACGTCTCCAATAAATTATTCTCGAAACCAATAGGATCTTATTCAAGTCATCGCATATGAGATGCAAATTCCTTCGATATATAGTGTTTGTGATATGTGATTCATCATTGTTGAATGCTTACATGTTTATAATACTAATCACAATAAATCTTTCTACATTTGATCAAGTTGATTAGTTAGTTATCAGTATAACTAATTTTTCTTATGATAAGCACAAGCACTAACACTAGCATGGCTTCAACCTTAGTGAAGGCCATATTACCTACCGAGTTTGAGTGAAGAGTAAGAATGAAATTAGGGAAGGAGGAGCAATTGTGATTGTATTTTAATTTTGGATTAAGATGTAGTATGGTTATATCCCACATGCAAAGTGGCGATGGAAGTAATGAAAAGGAGGGGTATAAAGGCGCAAGTTGTGAAAGTGTATAACATACTTACCTGGGCGGGGTCAATCGATGATCAGGAAGGTCGATGGCCTAGGAAGGCCACATCCATTGCACTCGGGAGGGGGGTTTCCCTAGCATCTCCCATTGAGGAGAGTGCACGTCATAATTTGTGGCAGCGGAGGCTCGCGTTCGCGCGGCCTCCATACATTCTAAATCAAAGTTTTTGCAATTCCAAATAAATAGTTACTGGAAAACGTTGTTAATTACTCAGTGGCAGTCTTAATAAGAAATTTTGCGACTCCAAATAAATAAATACTGGAAATCGTTGTTAATTACTCACTGGCAGTCTTGACAATTGAGTGGTAAATATAATTACTAGTTGAGAGATGAAATTCAGGCAACTGACTGGTAATTACTAGTTGAGAGATGAACCGACTCATGGGCGAGGTAGCAGAGGAAATAGCTACAATTTTTTTTCGATAGTTGAGTGGCTGCTACGCTTTTTTTTCAATAGTTGAGTGGCTGCTACGCGATATCTTTTGTGGTCTAGGTGGTCGGCTCTCACCTGAAAAACCCGGCTTGGGTTCAAGTTCCAGCCATGGAATTTATTTCTAAACGTTTCTTATTTGTTTGTATTCTTTGTAGTAAACTGTTGGATATTCATTACGTGTTTGCCGTATTAAGGGGACTCTGTTTGTGCTTCTGTTCCTTTTAAACAAAGAAATTGTATGTTCACTTTTTTAAATAGGAAAATCTGTGTGTTTACTATTTTAAATAAAAACTTGAATATACATTGCAAAGCGCGTGAACATTGAGGAACAGTTCTTTGTCAATAACAAAACCTCCAGAAAAGGGCTGTAATGCTACTGCTCTTCTTCCAGAAAACCGAGTTACTACATACATCAAAAAGATTTGTCACACAGCCTCTTCTAACAAAAACTTGGTCTCTGTCGGAAAACAAAAAAAATGAAACAACACAAATTTATCAGCATCTGTCCTGCACTTTTTAGCCAGTTGTTGTGGCTAGTCTCCTCATTGGGCGTTGATCATATAAGCATCTGATAGTGGCGGGGAGCTGGGAACCTGCTTTTTCCTCCCAGGTAGTAAAAATACCTGTACACAGAGATTAAGCTTGCTTAGAAAGCTCGTCAGTGCGAACATTCAACTTCACAAGTGTGTTGAAAAGAAATTTTAGAGAAATTTTCTTTTAGTTCCTCGATTATTTTCCAAGATTGGAGAAAGGGTCAAGTTTTGGAGATTTACTTTACTATTGATCTAGTCAATGGCTCTCTCCGAATCTCCTAAAATTTGAATGTGCAGACTCCTTTTCTTGTTGCTAGCCTTATCAGCAACCACGTAGAATTCAGCTTTGCCCAGTTATTTGTACCCTCTCCACATGCTTCTTTGAGAATTTTTTTTAGCTTCCTCCAAATATAATGCTCCTCCTGCCCCAACTTTCGTATTTTTTTTAGCTTCCTCCAAATATAATGCTCCTCCTGCCCCAACTTTCGTGGCTTTCCTTGACATTCCCATGCATAGGATTTGTGTATACGTGGGCTTACAACTATCCTTGGAGGCTTTTCCTTTCCTGCCTTCCACACCCCTCTGTATGCAAATCTAATTTAGTGGATGACTTGAATGAGAGGAATGTCTCTGTTCTGAAAGATCATATCATTCCTCGCAAGCCAGAGCAACGCAAGAAACTACACATGGTAGAGCCCCAAGGTCTTGGATTGTGTTGTCCTTAAACCATTTATCTAAACACATTGCTACAGAGATGCCTATCCATGAGCCATAACCTTCATTGAGTTGCAACGCTTCCTTCCATACCCCTTTCGTGAATGAACAGTGAACCAACAAGTGGTCTAAGGTCTCATCATCTCTTTTGCAGAGTACACATTTTCTGGCCGTTGCCGTGCTCTTTTCCTACATATTTCCTGTGTTAGGACTTCGTTAGAAAGGGCTAACCAAAGAAAAAGTCTAATTTTAAAGGAGGTTTTATTCTCTAGATGGGTTTCCACCACCACTCCTGTTTTCCTCTTATTTCTTCCAAGAACATATCTTTATATCCTAAATGTGCAGTGTACCTTCCCGGGGAACTATTTTTTGGCCCTGATAATTTCATCTTCCCCGTCCCTCAACTTTATTGCACCGTGCCTAATACTGTTGTTAATTAATGCAGAAAATTGCTTGGAAAAGCCCTACGAGAGATGCGGCTTTACTCTTGTTTATTAGGGTGTGTTTTACTGTGAAGTATGATTCGGCAACAACTCTAGAAGGTGATAGATGCAAGAATGACACATTCATACACAAAACATCAAAGAGAATGGAGAGGAAAGACCACACCTAATTCCTTCTATTGGAGTAGAGTAACCCTTCACAAATAGCCCTTGAAGCAAATCCTTTGCAAGTAGATTTCAGCATCAATATTCAGCCATGAGAATCCCAAAACATATGCCTCGCATCAACAAGAATGAACGGTTAAACTTTCCCACAAACAGCCCTTGAAACAAATCCTTTGCAAGTAGATTTCAGCATCAATATTCAGCCATGAGAATCCCAAAACACATGCCTCGCATCAACAAGAATGAACGGTTGAACTTTCCAATAGCTTTCAGTAGATCTTCAACAATTAGCTCTCAACGTTTACCACACTTTCAACAACCATCACAATTGGGAGGGGCTTCTCTTACATAGTGTTCAGCTCAAACGTCCTCAAATAAAACAACAATATCCATGTATGAGATCCTAGATATGTCCTCCAATGAGATCCTAGATATGTCCTAGGAGAGCATAAAAAACTAATATCTCCTAAGAAACTCACATGCAAGTCAAACAATACACAAAATAATAAGCAACAAGCGGTGGATATGCCACGTGTCTCTTCCTAGAGGTGGACGTCTCCCTCATCTAGGATATGAACCATGTAGAAACTCCTCCAAGTGGCATGTGTGACCTCTCCAAGAAAACCAATCCACCAAATGTGTGAAACAAGGCCTCAATCCATTGAAACAACTCAACGACTCGGCCTCCAAGGTGTAACAACCATCAAAAACGTGTGCCAAAAACTAGATCCATGGAATGAGGAGTCAACAATCAGTCTGCTAGCGTATATCCATGTGCAATGTCATCAAGCTAGTATGATAGCTCCATAAAGTAAGGGGATGGAACCATCATGCCAGTAATAAAATATGCTCATGCCTCAACATAGGTGCCAAGAAATAGGAGACCAAGGGAGAGTTGCAGTAGGAATGGAAGTCAAACATTTCAGTAATAGATCCACATGCCTAGACATCCCAAATGCACCACGCCATCCACACAATAAAGTTCAAATTCACAAACCAACACATGGCAAGGTAGTGATGACCTTATTAGGTGATATGAAGCGGGCGATGGGATATGAAGGGCATCATTTCCACGCCAGCCCCACACATGCTCACCATAACTCCCGAACAACATTTTGAAATTTGATGGGAATTACCTCTAGGCTCAAGTGGGATAATGGCACAATATGTAGGCCCAGACTCTTGTCAGGGATTTCCACCCTTGTTGGAACTTGAAGAATTCAGTAGGACTAACGAAATTATGATAACACATAATCGGAAGAACGTAAAAAACTACCAGACGATCTTGGAAAGGGAAGGCTTAAAATTTTTGATTAAAAAACTGAAACGAAAAGTGTTGCCCGGTATCTTTGAAATCGAAGGAAGCCAAAATCATCAATATTGAATTGGGAAAGAGAAGGATGATTTTTTAAAAGAGGATAATACAGAATTGGTTGGAAAGATAAAGAAGAAGGGACAATACCGAGTAAAGGAAAGAAACCTAGAAATCGTATCAAATGACAAGCTCAAGAAGAAGGTGTAGCTCCCAAAAGTATGGCTAGAAGTAGTATCGTTCTGTTTGTTGGCAGCAAATAATAAAATTATGTCTCAAGTAGCAATAAGGAAGGGATGCTTCCAAGCGCCCAACAGAGGAAGCAGATGCCTTGAGGAAGAGGAAGACTCAAACATTTACTAATACACCAAAAAAAACTTAGATACGATCCTCTATGGTAGAAATCACAAAAAACTCGCTGAAACAGAGAAAAAGATAGACAACATCGCATGAGAAAGACAACATGCGAGTAGAGTTCCATATACTGAAAACGTAAGTTTAAGAGTTTTTGGGAAGCTATCTTTTTTTATTTATAACAATGGACTCCAACCTCCAATGAATTCTTGATCCCTTATTTGTTCCCGGTTGAGCTTTGAGTCCCCTTCCAAGTTTATAATTCTAGAATCAAATTTACGGCAGCTTTAGTTCTTTCTTGGCTGCCACAACGTGGACATAATTCTTGGCAGGTTACCCTGTATTTCCTGCATCAACATAGGATGATTCTTCCATGTGATTTCTAATTACAAACTCAAAACCTGCATTGCTAGGGAAACCTCTTGAAGAACCATCAAAATCGATTTTAGAATGAAGACTTTTGCAACTGGACATATTGTCGTTGGATTTCTGGGTTTTACAGCGTGAAATATATATTTTTTATTCCAACGTGATTCAAGTGAAACACTTCACTTATCATCAACGCTGGAAATGGAAGGGTAGAGAAATGTTTACAAATATTTGGCTCAAAAATATTTCATGCATTAGAAACCAACAATCCAACAACATGATTGATTTTGTTGCCTTGAAAGAAGGGGAACGACCAAAGTTCCAAATTTCCGTTCCTATTTTCCCATCGAGTTTGGATGATGTTCAAAGTGTCGATTACAGTTTACTAACAGTGGAAGAGTAGAGAAAGTTTTACAAATATTTGGCCATCGAGTTTGGATGATGTTCAAAGTGTCTATTACAGTTTACACACAGTGGAAGAGTAGAGAAAGTTTTACAAATATTTGGCGCAAAAATATTTCATGCATTAGAAACCAAAAATCCAATAACACGATTGATTTTGCTGCCTTGGAAGAATGGGAAAGACCAACATTCCAAATTTTCATTCCTATTTTCCCATTGAGTTTGGATGGTGTTCAAAGTGTCGATTGCAATTTATAGGGTTTCGTGTTTTGGACTAATTCGGGATTAACTTATTGATCGAGTTGGAGGGGAGATAGAGGCTAATGTTGGAAAAAAAATTGGTTCTTTCCGACCAAACATTCTAGCGAATAAAACCAGGGGCTAGCTCATATTTCTTGTTTACAATTTCAAATTTGAATTATCCCTTCTTTTGAACTCCCAAGTGTGAGGTTTTCTCCCCACACTTTCTGCAATCTCCTGTAATGTGGCGTCTTCTCCCACCTATACACCTATAGCACATGCTACTCTGCAACATCGTACACAAATCCCCGATGCTTACAAGGTTTCAACTCTCATATTATCTCTTATAGTCCTGTAAGATTCCACAGTCACATCCATATATTATTTCGTATAGTCATGTAAGATTCCACGGTCACATCCATATATTATCTCTTCTAATCATGTAAGATTCCACAGTCACATCCATATATCTGAAGCTATACACTTCAGCTTGCCTTTTCAATTTCTCCATGTCTGCAACTCCTGTTTTCTTCCACCACAGTGCCTTCTCATTAGAATAACATCATGACATCATGCTCAATAGTGATGCGGGCACATTCCTCCAAGCCATGATCTACCCTCCAGATCTGAGGGCCCTCCTCACTGCGGAGTTTGGGGGATATGGGGGTGATGTCAACCCCTTATTCCTTTGTAGGCATCTTGGATGTTGGATCCCCCTCCACGTAAAATCGCTCACGATCCCTCCTTGACATGTTTTCTTCTACACATTGCACATATATGGGATTAAATGCATATATAATGGAGTACATGTATATGTGATAAGGTCCCGCCTAACAAAAGGCGCACATGTGCCCTCCTTGGAGTCGTGTCAAAGCCTCACGACTCTTGTGAGTAATTATGCGGAAAGGCGTATACCTATTGACAATGGGCACAATTAATGATCTTTTAACCTTATTTAACCTTAAACCCTAATCTGATGGCTATGCATTCTATAAGGATATGTAATTGCCACGTTCCATTTATCCACCTAATGCAGCCAAACGTTTCATATTACCACAAAAAGATTACCACAAATATTTTATATTGAAGACACATGTTCTTAGTATATTAGAGACACACATTCTGAGCTGCTACCTTTCGGCGTTCTCAGCCGGGAGTTAGCGGCTGTGCTAGTTGAATAAGACTGTTGGAATATTAATGGGTGGGCCATTGAACTCCAATGAGGTGGGCGATAAACTTTGTGGGAAAAAATTAATCACGCGGGGAGATGGAGAAGAGAAATAGGAAGAATAGAAAAGAAAGGGAAGAACCGAGAGGGGCGAGGAGGCTCTCATCGAAGAGTGTTTCTTGCAAAGAAAGAAGGAGAGGAAGAAAAAGAAAATTCCAGCATTGGCTGGGTAGCACTGTCACAGAGGAGGAGAACTGTTGGGTAGAACAGTGTAAGGTTGTAACAACAGAGAAGAGAAGAAATGAAGGAGAAGGAAATATAAGAGAACGGAGAGAGGAAGAACACAATCCCGACTGGAGCTGTTGGATAGATTTGTGGAGAAAGTGCAGAAACAGGGTAACCATAATTTCTAGTTTTAAAAGGAGCCATTGACAGCTATTTTGAACAGTGAATGTGAGTCCAACCAGTGTGTAACTTGTGAGAAAAAGGACTGGTCATGTTGTTGTATTTCTAAGTTTGAATTGTTGTAACAGAAACAACCGTCAGGAGGTTGCGAGCATTGTAAATTCCATAACCAGGATCACTAATAAAAAGGAAAACCTGTTGTGTTTGTGTTTGTAGACCCGGTCGCACAAACGAACCGGTGCGCCCCTTCACGGACCCGGTCGCACAAACGAATCGTCGCGACCCTTCGCGAACCCATGCACCCAAACGAATCGTCGCGTCCCTTCGCAGACCCGGTCGCACAAACGAATCGTCGCGCCCCTTCGCGGACCCGGTCGCACAAACGAATCGCCACGCCCCTTTCCAGACCCAAGCGCCCAAACGAACCCATGCGCTCGTTAACCGTCCTGCCCATTGGGACCGTCCCGCCCAACCTTGGTGCACCCCAATCTCCTGGTCGCTTCATAGTTGGGATAGCCCCTTGGCACGTCTGCATGCCCAAGGCGCCCACTTGCCCAACTTGGTTGTCGGAGCATCCGTAAGTTTCATGTCCTTGAGGACTTGGGCGAGGGTCTCTGTGCCGATCTAGCCGAAGACCTTGCACAAACCACAAAGGAAACACATAGACAAGGATGCCAATCCAAGTCCAATTTAGAATCAAACACCTAAAACAAAGAAGCAAACTCACAAATCCACAAAACCACCACCAGGCCTCCACCAAATTCACAATTTCTATGAGCTAAGAAACCAACGAAGCCTAAACACGATAGGACTAGAAGGTTGAACCCAAAAAAGGAGGAATCCATGCCACCAACGAATAGATACTCGCCGTGACTATGACCCACAGGGCCAAAGTGACTGTAACCAATTTCTGACAAAGATAGTATGAAATCTAGAAAACCCAATGCACTTAGGGAGTCTGGGAACTAGAGCTTCAACACACATAAGGCTCCCCAAAAAACAATATCCACCAAACCATAATTCCAAAGGACTATGCAAAGAATGACTATGTCTCTACCAGGTGGTGTTGAAATAATGTAACTGCGAAGAGCATTCTTATTATTTTGTTATTGGATTAAATCCCCATTGTGGATTAATCATGT
>CBVK0100099662.1:5569-22560 GCA_900067695.1 Picea abies | reverse complement strand
AGTTTCCCACCAATGTTTGACATGGGGGAGAGCCTTAAGGAGTGCGAAGGGGTTAGGTTTTTGATAGCTTGTTGGAAAGATCTATCCGAGAACTACAATGCTCGAGACAAAATGGCATCATTAGATGCCATTTTGCGACAACAACATACCCAAAAAAACATCGTTTAGGGCCTCAAAATGGCCCCGGAAGTTCAGGACCCGAAAAAACTACTAAAAATAGTAAATTACCAAAATGGCCAGAAAACTATTTTGAGCCATTTGGAAAAGGTGGGTGGCCTCTGATATCCACCTGGATCAGTGGCCTAGTAATTTCCCCTCCTTCATGGCGAATAGAGATTTCTTGGGGTTTAATGAGATGCCAAAATTTCTGCATTTCAAGAAAACCTTCCTGAGATGGCGATGGTGTTCTTTATCAGATTTTGAAGACACTGTGATGTCATCCAGATAAACGACCACAAATTTATCCTTTTCCCCAACAAAAGCTATGTCCATGGCACGCTGAAACGTTGCTCCTACATTCATTAACCCAAACAACATCTTGGCGTACATGAATGTGCCCCATGGAGTGGTAAATGTCGTCTTTTCTCTGTCCTCAGGCAGAACAGAGACTTGGTTGTAGCCAGAGAAACCATCAACCATGGATATTCTGGAGGCTCCTATTACCCTCTGCAATATATGTTCCATCTTTGGTAAAGGGTAGTTATCTTTTTGTGAGCTCCTGTTCAGGTGTCTGAAGTCTACACAGAGTCGGATCTCTCCATT
Organism: Picea abies; assembly: GCA_900067695.1. Taxonomy (NCBI): domain Eukaryota; kingdom Viridiplantae; phylum Streptophyta; class Pinopsida; order Pinales; family Pinaceae; genus Picea; species Picea abies. The sequence goes on along the minus strand of CBVK0100099662.1, from coordinate 21,798 downwards.
CTTTTTCCTTACTGGCACCAAGTTAGCCACCCACTCTGAATATCTCAGCGGTACAATGATCCGTGCTTGAAGAAGCTTCTTCACTTCCCTCTCCATGATAGGTAGCAGCATATGATTGATCTGTCTCAGCTTCTTCCTAAATGGATTTGCATCTTGCTTTAATGGGATTTTATGCTCGATGACAGAAATTTCATATGTTTTGAGATCTTCATATGTCCAGGCGAAAACATCCGCAAATTCCCTCAAAAGTCCAATGTATTCAGACCTCTGCTCCTTTGTCAGACTTCTTGACAATTTAACATACTTGGGCTCAGTCCCGGTCCCAATGTTGCACTGAATAGTATCAGCGTCCTCCTCTGAGACTTCTCCCTTTAACGACACATCATTTCTATCAAAAATCCTTTCCAAAGGAATGAGTCCTCTGGGAATATGGTTGCTGGGGAGCTGTACAATGTCACGCTCTGCAATCTTATTCAGAAAATTACCCCCATCAAGCTCTTCCTCTGAGACGACGTCTTGGTCGATGTGCATTTCTGAAAAATTCCTCGACAGTCTCCAAGAACCTCTTGACCTCGAGATCATCCTCGAATACTTTCCAATGTTTGACATTGTTAGGTATGGAGGGCCTGTATTTTACCTCTACATCATATCTAAATTTGGGCGGCAAGGGTACTTTGAAATTGCTAGCTGATGTAGCCAAGGAATCTGCCAAGGTGTTCTCCTCTCTTGGGATGAAAGAAATATTAAAAGCTGAGAAGAAACTGTCAATAAGGTCCCAAACCTCATTCCTGTAACTCTTGAGTCGAGGGTGCTTAGCCTGATAAGCGTTCCTGATCTGCTGAACCACTAACTCTGCATCTCCAAAAACTGCTACTTCTTGAATTCCCATTTCCTTTGCAGCTCTTAATCCCAGGACGAGAGCTTCATATTCTACCACATTGTTGGTAGCTTCAAATTCTAATTTGTAAGACAGAGATATGGTCTCCTGAGCAGGTGACATGAAAACCACCCCAGCTCCAGCGCCCTCCTTGGAAGAGGCTCCATCAAAGAACATTTTCCAGACGGGGGTGATGGAGGGAGGAAATTCAGGGGAAATGGTGAGTTGCTTCTTGAGTTTAAGAGGAGGTTCGAGAGCATTGGTGAGGTTGTAGCACACTAGATCCTAAATCAGTGTCTAAGGCAAAAATGGGATGGTTGGTAGGGTCAGCCTCATCATTAATTATATAGGCCAGTTGGGCTTCCCTGTATAGTCTTCTATGCTCTCCTCCAAACACTAGGATAGTAGCATATGTGAGGTCCATATGCAAGGTTCCCCCCAATCTATTTATCTAAGATCTTGATAACAACATACCGAACTTGGGTGGGACATCAGACACTACAATATCCATGACCACACTTTTCATGGGCAACTGAAACAAGGTCACGACCAGGTCTTTGATAACTCCTAGACACTGAAATTTTCTGGAGTCGAAGGAATAGAGGTCATGGTAGGCTCGGGTGACTTCTAACCCTAATTCCTCCATAACAATTTTGGGCATGAGGTTGTGAGAAGCCCCCGAATCCATCAAGCAATTGTGCAGTACCTTATCATGTATGTTCAAGGAAGTGTAGAAGGGAGGGGATGATTCATTTATGTCTTCTACCATAGGACCTAGGATAACTACAGGCTTTTCATCTTGTAAATTGATGGAGTCTGTGGGAAGGCATGGGGTCTCGGATTGCAGAAGTTCAGAGAAGCATTTATTGAACCCTTCATGTTTAATTAATTCATTTAGAGGCACCGGGATCCTAATCTTTTGAATCTCATGCTCAAAATTAAAGGAGGATGCAAGCTTCAGAACTTCTCTTATTTCGGGAGCATGACTCTGGACTATGGGAGAGAGGGGCTGGCGCTTCTTACCTTTGTGGCTGTCTGCCATTTCATTGGTAGGCTTCTTTTCTCCCTGCTCAGGAATAGCAGGTGCTATTGTCCTCTTCTTAGACCTCAGATCATATTTGCCTTGGTTGCCACTAGCCTTGTCACCTTTGCTCAACTCATTTAGCTGACTGTCCATGAGGGACTCCTTGTATGCTGATTGGGTGAGATGAGGAAAAGGAGGAGTGTCTTCGAAGTAATGGATTTTAGGACCCAGCTCATCTGTTTCCCCTTCTTCTTCCTCAGCCACAAAATTGTTTTGAAAAGGGGCCTAAATTTTTTGGTCATCTCTGTCTCTTTGCATCATCGGGGGAGCGATATTGTTTGGCCTCCGAAAACCTCCTTTGTTTTTGGCGCTTTGAGGGCCCTTGTATGCTTGCCTCCTCTCTACCTTCATTCTTTCCATCTCTGTAGATAGAGACTTCACCATCTTGGTTCGTTCATCTACTTGAAGGTGGGGCACCGATGAGCCAGAAGTTGAGGCTTCGGACTTTCCCTTTCTTCTACCCGCGTTAGCCTCGTTCCTCAATCTATCAACTGCTAATACATTGGATTCCACTTCTATGGCTACGTCTTGCATTTGAGCTAAGGAGGTGGCTCTTCTTTCTCTCAATAAAAGACAAAAATCGGGGCCAAACGCACTAGCATAGGACATCTTGGCCGAAGCTTCTGATGGCTTTATTTCATCAGGAATCTTATTGTACATCTTATTGAATCTTTTGGAGAAGTCAGAGACAGAATCTCCTTCCATCTTCTTCAAAGACCCGAACTCAGTCATATAATACATGAAATCCTTCTTATCTCCCCACTGCCTCAGGAAAGCATTATCCATGGCTTCAATTCTAGCAATAGATCCGGGAGATAATCCTCTAAACCATTTCCTTACCTCACCATCCAGGCTCTAGACAAAAACCCTCATCTAGACATCTTCATCTCCAATGTTTAGGTTGTCTGCATAACTGTAGAAAGTAGCCAAGTGTTCTTCCGCAGTTATGTCCCCTTCCCCAGTGAACTTGGGCATATATTTCAAGTAATCTCCAGCAGGGAAAGGATTCATGGGATGAGGTAAGATCAAGGGAGAATACCTAGCAGCAACTATGGTGTCCATTCTATTCAGAGGGGGATTAGCACCAGCCATAGGAATATTAGGTGGAGGGGAATTTGGAGGAGAAGGAGTTCGCAAAGGGGTTATTGAGAATGAGTCTCAAAGTGGAGTGGGAAACAAGAGGGGATTTAAGGAGAAGGCTAATGAGCTCAAGTTAGCAGGTGCTCCTTTTTGCACAGGAGTGGTTAAACTAGGCGTAGGGAAATCTTCTACGGTCCTGGGTCTACGCTAGGGTACAACTTCAGGGGAGAGGGGAGTGACAAGGTCTTGACCCTCTAGTGCCAGACCAGGAGAGGAAAACTCGACAGGAACACTCCCAAAATTTAGGAAACGAGAAATTGCAGAAACAGGCCTGTCGGGAAACTGAGGAAGAGAAAAAGGAGCTCCCACAGAAGGATATGGTGGATTACCTGGTTCAGTGGTGGACGCTTCTTTTTCAGAGGCCTTTCCCTTTCTGAGCACCACCTATGGATCTGTTTCAGGTGTAGCTAGAGGCAGCTGTGGATGAGATTGCATATACCTACCTCTGAAAGCCACAATTGACAAGGCAGGTCCGCCACAGTGGATTCGTCACAATGGAGTCGCCAGGTGCATATTATCAATCTTGAAAGGCTCTGATAATCCGATGCACCTTCGGATCCAGAGGCTCAATGTCGTTCTACCCAGGAAAAATCTTCAACTTCATCCCCGACAGCGGCACCAGAAATGTTAGCACCGAAAGTCGCTCCTGGATTTCTTGCAGAAGCAGAGCCCAACGCCCATCAGTTTTTATGTCACAGTTTGATAGATGGGTGATCAAATGGGTAGAGACTCGAACAGGTATCGCTTCAAAATATGAACTGCTTCTGATAAAAAAGAACAAAGGAGGTCTTGACCCAACTTCAGTCAGGAAATTGATTTAAAGATGGGCAGGTGGAAGACTTGGGAGAAAAATGGACAAAATATCTCGAGCAACAAGCCTTTTAGTAGCTCGTAGAGGAAAAACTCTGAAAACAAGATCCGCTTGGTTTAGGGCTTCAAGAAAATGAAAGGAAGACTTGACTGGATCCTCCAATTCCAAGTCGTTCAGTGCTGGGAAATTCACAAAGGATATTTAGGACAACACAACTATTACAGTGATCCAACATACATCATCCTATAACAGTCACAACTCGACTGGATCCTCCAATTCCGAGCTGCTCTAATACAGTATACACAGAGATATGAAAGAAACTGACATTCATTAGGCAAGAAGTCTCAAGAGTCCAAAAAATAACCAGAACACAATTCTCATTAAAGACTTTACAACTGGGAGTCTTGCTCAACCATCGATGCCTACAAAAATACAATTACTGAGTCTATATACTAAGAAAATTCGCCTAGCGGCGACCTGTTCATTCCTTCCAGGCTTGGTGTCCCTTTAGCCAAAAATGAAATGAGTAATCACTGTTGGACCCCACCTCATCTGCATATGGCCCCTGTAAGAAGAGTAGCTGGGTCATTAAGAGTCGGGATAGCATGCGCAGACCTTCTCCATCCGGCCAAGGGTTCAGCAGGGCTTCACTCTGAAAAATTGGGTACACAGGACACTCTCGAGCGGACTGGTCGCCAGGCCCTCCATACCCCAAACTTAATGAACGACAGGAGGTCTCAACCACTTGATCACATATTCATTTATTCCGAGTGAAAACCAGGGTCGAGGTCTCACCAGTCGACGCCTGGAGACCACGATGCTCCTTTCGACGATCAGACTCGACACCTTTGGTCCCTTTGTGCACAGCTCCTTTCCTCTTTGGTGACCACGGGTTGTGATCCTGAGTTAAATTTCAAAGCACTATCGACGTTTCGGGATCACGGATGACGAAGGAACATGACCTTTCCTCTTCAAAATCGCGATGAGAGAACTGCCGGGAGAGCTCAATTGGGCACCACGCATCCTTGAAAACAGATGGTCTCAAATTCACCCGATGTTGCTGTGGGTCCCAGCTCCTGGGTGCTTTTGGTGCTTCGGGGTTCCGGGCTTCGCGATACAAGGTGACATGAAACCTTTATCACTTGAACTCGTGATTACCGAAAGCCGATGCGACAAGATCTTGCACTAAATCCTAGGCGACTTGGCAGCCCCAAAATCCCGATGGTCGTCGATCATCTTTGTAGATGGATCTCGACTGCTGAAGACAAAACTTTGCCCTGTCGCTTTGGGGGGGGAGGGCTGAAATGAAGTTTTCTTCATTGTGTTCGGGCGCTCCTCATGTGACTCGCTGATCAGAAGGTCCCTTGCGCCCCGGACAAGAAATGTTACTAGCAGCCTCAACAACCTGTATATGTACATGATTGTACCTTTATAAACAAGTGTGTAAACACTATTTTATTTGGTAGTCGGTGTGTATGCAACTCAAATATCCAATAAAGGCTTGGAAAAAATATGAATTATGGCCTAGAAGTAAATTCTATCGTTTTGAAAGCAATCGAAAGACTGAAAAATATAGAAAAAAAATATATATAGCATATGACTAGCCAAAGAGAGTTTTTAAATGAGTCTGAGGAGAAATTTTGGTTTACAATTGAAGGTGGATTTGGGATTAGGGCCAATAATTGCATCTATGTATATGGAGTGGAAAATATGTTGTAACATGTATCTCAAAACAAATTTTCAATTATTTGTTGGGTTACTATTGGAGAGAAGGCGAGTCATATTTTTAGGGATGTGAGTTATGGGTGTTGTGCATTGTATGATAGTTTACCTCTTTCAAACAGAGTGAAAAACTGATGAATTCCTTTTCAATTTTATCATAGTGTGTAATGTAACATCCCTCTCTTGCACACACATGATTTGAATTATTCTTTTAGGACACTTGCATGCAAGTGATCCAGTTCATTATGTGATTGTATGTTTAGCTTATGGATTCTGATGATGATGCTTATGGATTATGATGTTATGTTATTTGATTATCTATGTATAGACAGGTTCTATTGACGGGTTTATCCTGAGTGTGTAGGACACATGACATATTTGGGATGATGATGGCATCGGTGGACCTCCTTGGACTCTAGATTGAGTCGAGGAGTGGACAATATATGGTTTGGGTATTTTTGTTTTTGCATATGTGACATATGAGCAGGTATATTATGATGTTGTTATGGATCGTTGACATGTTTTGTTGATGGATGTAGGCTGCTGATTGCTTTCTAATCAGAGTCACATTAGGAGTAAAGGGGCCATGCACAAAAACTAGATATATTGAGGGAGAGGTGTGGTAGCATCCCTCCCATAGCCTACTAGCACTCTCGTCCTGGCTCGAATTGTAGGTTAAATATTACCTAGTTCAATCGATCCATGATGTCATGAGGGAAAACTGAGATAGTCACTCACGAAGATTATAAGGGGCATGCAATAAGGCATGGTCCTTGTTCCTTATAGGCCCTTAGTCTCTCACAAGGTCACCTGATGGAGTATTGAATCCAAGGGTTGGACAACTACCAAAATCAGTCAAAGGCACGTGGTACCCTTGGAGAACATAACATGTATTGAAGGGAACATTGCATCAATAAAACATGAATAAAGGCAAGTGGTACCCTTGGAGTACATAGTGCATCTTGAAGGGCACGTCACGATTTTTAATAAAGGTGAGTCAATGAACCTAGGTGCCTAGAAAACGATATTTTGTTTTGACATGGTCAACCTTAAAATAAATGTTAAATGAGTAAATTTTTATTAATTATAAATTCCCTTAAAAAACAATAATAATAATAATTTATAGGCCTCATTGAAAATTAAGCCTAGGTCTAAATAGGGTAATAAGACTTAAAAAAAAACTAAATGATCAATTAATAAAAGGGGGATGAAGAAAAATCAAGTTAAGAATTTAAAAGAGAAATGTTTATCTAAATATTTAATTACCAATTATGTACTAGACATGCTAAATTGGAACTTAGAAAAAAAGGGGAAATGAATGTAAAAATGAATGTGGAAACATAGAAAGGAATCTAGTCTAGTCTAGCTAAAGAACTTTCCTAAATAAAACACAACTAAGTTTTAGAAAGGCACCAGTCATTAAAAGGAAATAGAGGGAATAAAGGGACAACAAGGAGCGCTTTTAGGATGGGTGAGGGAAAATGACATTTAATTAAATTAAATAAATGAATTTCTGGTGCAACTAAGGGATCGGGTGACAAGTGTATGGGGGAGAGTATTTCCCAATAAAATTTTAATAAAACGAATTTAACGTGCAATTGGAAAGTGGTCACTAAGAAGAACTCTATAAAAGTAATGGCAAAGAAGGGGAATGGATCCCGACTGGTATGCGTAAGGTTATGCTACCAGAATTTCTTTGACTGATTTTTCTTGTGGGAGTTGGGATACCCAACTCAAAAAGAGAGTGGTAGCTCAACCTTGCGAGGTGAATTGGGAGCTAGATTTTTCTCTGGGCTTTTGTATGTGGCCCCTTTGCAGCTAAGGGGGATAAGGGGGAAGAAGAGTACCCTTAGCGTTGGATGGGAGGTACCAATGAGGTCTTCATGGTTAGCAAGCAGGAGAAAGGAGGGAGTACAAGTGCATAACAACAACTTCAGATTCTTTGCCTCTGGTTACGGTAATTCTAAACTGAGATTGCGCTTATTAGTTTCAATTAAAATTGTAGTTTAATTTCATTGCATACACATTGATGGGAAATCTATTCAAGGTTTAATATTTTTGCTGAGATTCAGTTAATCATGTCATTGTGGTTATTTTGTCTTGTATTTATTCTCCGTGAGAGATTTTCCCAGTCTTAGGATTCATCATGGTGTTGATTGTTCTCTATCCCATTTTAAGTTCTTAACTAAAGTTGTAGCCCCAAATTGATATGGAAAGCATTCATTGCACCTCTGCGTTTTAATTTCCTTGGACTGTGTTCCCTTCTCCTCAGCCTTGACAGTTGGCCTCTGAGATTATTTGCATTTTTTTCACAACATTTCATTCTTTAATTTCTCCAAGCGGTTACCTTCAGTTCTCTTCATTGAGCTCTAAGTTTTTCCTCTGTGTTTTATTTTTTGAATGTTTATTATGCTCATCCTGTGGGGGAGAATAGCACATGATAGCACATGTATTCACCTTTATTTCTCTATGTGTTTATTGAGTAAATCATGCTCAGCCTATGGGGGAGGCTAGCAGATGTCTTCACCTTTATTTCTCTACGTTTTTATTGAGTAAATCGTGCTTAGCTTGTGGGGGAGGCTAGCACATGTCTTCACCTTTATTTCTCTGTGTTTTTATTTAGTAAATTGTGCTCATCCTATGGGGGAGGATAGCACATGTATTCATCTTTATTTATCTGTGTTTTTATTGAGAAAATTGTGCTCATATTGTGGGGGAGGATAGGACATGTATTCACCTTTATTTCTCTACGTTTTTATTGAGAAAATCGTTCTCATCCTGTGGGGGAGGCTAGCACATGTATTCACCTTTATTTCCCTGCGTTTTTCTCCCTCTTCGCCCAACAAATTCAGACGAATATCTCTGTGTATCCCCTTTTTATCTCTGCATCGGAGGGAGTCCTCCAGCTCGATGTAGTTACAATTAATTAATAAAAAGATTGAATTACATGAATTATGATTATGGAGTAAATTTCGATTTAACATTTACATTCATAGTTCTTTAATGTTATCAACTCTTTTTATGCTAAATTCATTGATGCTATGAGTCTTTAATGCTATATTCTCTCCTTTATGTTAAATTCATTGATGCTATATTCAGAGTATTTAATGCTATATGCTCTCCTTTATGCTATATTCATTGATGTTATGTTCAGAGTCTCTAATGCTATCGACTCTTCTTTGATGCTATATTCAGAGTCCTTAAATGTTATATGCTCTTGTTTTAATGGTATTGTAAATTGTTGTCTTGCTACACCTTAAGAATATTGTGGATGGATAAAATATTTAGTCATAAGTTTACTTGCGCCATGATATATATAGCTAGGTGTGGATAGTCATGTGTGTAGTTTACTCTTCCAACATTAATTAAGTTGACGCATAATTGTTGAAAGGAGTAGATCTCCTTTCACACTTAGTTAAATGGATGATACTATTGCACCTAAACTTAATATGATGTATGTTGAATTTATGGTTTAGATTTCCTTGCACAATACATATTGATGATGAGATTAATTAGAAGTTAGATTTATCACACGTGTAAATTATAGTGTAAGTAAATGATTTTGTGGACCTTAGAATTTTGTGCAAATGGAATGTGATGAAAGGAATGTTGTTCTAGATAATGAATTTCTTGTAGGCATAAAAGATGATGTATTGAAGGATTTTTGTAGTTACTTACGCACCACAAAAATTTAATGAATATTTACCTCACGTCGTTGATTTGTTTTGATATAATAATAGAATTACATGCGCACCTTAATTTAAGTGGGCATGGGATTGCTTCTTCATTTTTCTCTTGCAACTTGATTTTAACATCAATTATTCTTACGTCTTGAATTATTTGATTTATGATTGGTTTAGTGGCTAGTTTCTCTTGCGCCTTTACTTAAGTCAACATGTGACTATTCTAGAATTGTTACTGTCGTGTGCAATGAATACTTAATATGGATGTATGATTGATGGTGATACGGATTATTGTTGTGCTATGATGATTGATGAATAGGATTGAGGGATTGATCTAGATGATGATTGGACTTGTTGTTAGTGGGATGTAGACACCTCCTTGTTCCTCAAAACAATCGCCTGCCTTGAGACCTTAAATGGTTAAAATCAATTGGAACCTGGGCTTGAGCGTTGCTTATGTGTCCTGGAGGTCCTAACCTTGCAGGGTAGGTTGGGCGGGTAGTATCTTATGTCATTATTATGATTATCTTTATGATCCTTAAGTTAGAGTTATGTTATCTAATGTTATAATGGTGTTATCTGATGATTACCCTGATGAGAGGAGTTGAACATTTTGTGATTCATACTATTTATGTGTCCTTATTTATTTGTATGAATGAAATGATTATGGGCCACTATTTATTTGTGTTAATGTGTCAATATGTGTATCATTATTCATGGTAATGATGTGTCGGGATTATGTCATGAATGATTGATAATGTGTTAATATTGTTTCTCTAATATATTGGATTGTGTGTCAATGATGTTTTTATTAATTGTAATGGATAATTCCTAACACAAAAAAAAAAAAAATACCTGTCGTATGTCGCTTTTGTTGTCGTAACAGAGGGGTTGTTACATATGGTATCATAGTGGGTTCAACTCCGCGACTTGGGATCATTATGCCTTCCATTGTATAAACCCTTGATTAATAATTTATTAGTAATTAATTTAAATTGTATTCGTGCATGTAATCATGGTTAGAGGGCATCACGAAGGTAGACAACATGGTGCTAAAGGAGGAGGTGTGACACCTCCACTAGCATCCATGCCAGAGGGGTCTAACCCCCAAGGAGAAGAACAATTCATTGGACAGGAACATATTGTTGTGGGGGATGTGGTTGGGTTGATGAGGTCCTTTCAGAGGATGTCAGAGGCCTTGATTAGCCATCTAGATAGAGATGAGGTCAGGGCACCGGTACCCCCTGAGGGTTCATCGCGTTCCCTAGCTAGTACTGGTAGCATTCATCAAGAAATAAAGAAGGTCAAGTTTCCTAATTTCTTGGGTTCCACAGACAGCACAGCCACCGAGGCATGGTTGGAGAACATGGCGATGTGATTTTCACTTTGTGACTATACCTCCAACATGAAATTTTGCAATGCGGTCTTTTAGTTGAAGGGGAGCACTCTTCTATGGTGGAAGACACTCCTACCACAACTGAACATGGTCGTCGAAGATGTATCATGGGAACTATTCGAGGAGTGGTTCTGGGAGAGGTATCTGTCTGAGGAATTCATTGAGCGTCAACTAAATGAGTTCAATGCCTTACGATAAGGTGGTCATATGGTGCCCGAGTATGAGGCTCATTTCATGGAGTTGCTTAGGTATGCTCCACATCTGAACACTGAGAAGATTAAGGTCAACAAGTTCATGTTTGGACTTAATGTCAGCATTCATGCGAAAGTGAGGATATCAATGCCTCAGATGTTGCACGATGTTGTCCAGAAGGCCCTCATAATTGAGGAATAGATGATTAGCGAGGGTCAGAGAAGGACTCTTGCAAGACCAATGGGACATGCGACATCCATCAGGGTATCTAGGTGCTCTGAGAGGATCCACATTCATAGCACCACAACAACCGACACCTCAACAACGGACTCCCTATAGAAGACCACAACACCAACAGTAGTGTCGACCGCAGTAGCAGCAGTTTAGGCCTGTTCAAAAAAACGGACCAGGGTTCCAGGCTAGTGGGACATCAACTTCTACTTCTTGGACCAAGAGTATTGGACCAAAGACCAAATGATGGACATGTGGAGATCCACATTACCAGTGTGACTGCCCATTTGAGAGGGCCAAAGCAGCTGGGTTAGTCGGACACACTACAGTAGGAGATTTAGGCAAGGCCCACCAGATTCATGTAGCGATGAATAAAAACCAGGCTAAGCACACGTCTACTATGCTTGATATGTCAGGTACCATCACTGACCAAACCTTTAGTCTTTTGATAGATCCAAGTGCTACAGAGAGATTTTATTTCTTGTGTAGCGCTAAAATGAATTAAGGTAAAAGAAGTTGAACATGACGATTTTATCTATGTGGAAATGGCTTCGGGAGCCAAGAAGAAGGTTGGAGGAAAGGTTATGAACTATAGCCTTAACTTGGGAGAATTTGTCATGAAGGCCAACCTGTACATCATGATCTTAGGATCTTATGACATCGTGATTAGTATGGACTGGTTGGAATTGCATGATGTGATACTGAACTACAAGACAAAATGATTGAGTTTGACCGATGACGAGGGACAAAGACGAGTGATTGTAGGAAGGAACCAAATAGTTTCCCTAAGGTTCATCTCTTCCCTACAGCTATGAAAGAGCATTTGCAAGGGATGCAAGCTTAATGCAATCCTTGCATTGAACGAAAGGGGCATGGCAGAAGGAATAGAAAACCTTCTGGTAGTACGAGAGTTTTCTGACGTATTCCTAGAGGAGTTACCAGGTTTTCCACCTAAGAGGGAATTGAAATTTACCATCGCCATAAAACCTAGAACTGAACCGATAACAATAAATCCTTATCAGATGTCGACCCCTGAGTTACAGGAGTTGAAAATGCAACTGAAAAAGTTGTTGCACCTAGGGATTATACCTCCAAGTGTGTCACCTTAGGGTGCACCTGTTATTTTCATATAGAAGAAGGATGGGTTGTGGAGACTCTACATTGAATACCATCAATTGAATAAGGAAATGATCGAGAACTGATATTTTTTGCCAAGAATAGACAATGTTTTTGATAAAATGAAGGGCAAGACGGTGTTTTTTAAGATCAACTTGAGATAAGGGTATCACCAGTTACAGATCAAAGAGTAACACATTCCTAAGACCACATTCAAGAGGAGCTTTGGACATTACGAGTTTACCGTATTACCATTTGGACTGACAAACGTCCTAGGGGCATTCTTGAGCTTGATGAATGGGGTGTTCCATGAATACTTGGACAAGTTTGTTCAAGTATTCATTGACGATATTTTGATATATTCTCATATGATGGAAGAACATGACGAACATTTGTGCTTGGTAATACAGTGTTTACGAGAGAACACATTATATGGAAAACTATTGAAATGCTCTTTTTATCAATTGAGGATTAATTATTTAGGGCATGTTATCTCTGACGAAGGTATCGTTGTGGATATAACTAAGGTGGAGGCTACTATGGAATGGCCTGCACTGAAGAACATACCCGAAGTACGCAGCTTCATGGGTTTAGCGGGGTATTATCGATGATTCGTTGAAGGTTTTTTGAACATAGAAAATCCGATTACGGAATTTCACAAGAAGAACAAGAAGTTTGTATGGACCAAGAAATGCACGTAAGCATTTCAAAGGCTCAAGGAGTTGTTGATGACAACAATGATACTAAAATTCCCTGACATGGATGAGGACTCCTTGGTATGCACAGGTGCATCCAAGGAAGGCTTAGGCGAAGTCTTGATGCAAGATGGTCGAGTGATTTCTTACATCTCAAGGAAGTTAAGAAAGCATGAGGAGAACTATGTGACACATGACTTGGAGTTATTGGCCATTGTGTATGCCCTAAGAGTGTGGATACACTACCTGATTAGATGAAAATTCGAACTAAAAATAGACCACTGTGGTTTACAACACATTTTTACACAAAGTGACTTAAACGTGCGACAAAGGCGTTGGTCGGAACTTCTTAGCGAGTACGATTTTTAGATTACCTACATAAAAGGATCATTGAACAGAGTGGTAGATGTGTTGATTCAGAGACCATGCATATTGTCAGTGATACCTATTCGTACAAATCTTCATGAAAATATTCTAACTAGACAGCACGATGATGACTGGTATAAGGAGGCTAAGGAATTTATCGAACAAGACACCATGTTGGTACCTAAATTTGAGGGATTTACTCTAGACAACGACATATTAATGAGATATAATAACCATATTTACATACCTCCCAATGACGAGTTGAGAAGTTTGATCTTAAACGAAGCTCATAGAGCAGTGTACATGGCTCACCCAGGAGTCAAAAAGATGAGGGCAGACCTTAAACCCTTATTCTTCTAGAAAGGAATGAAAGCATACATATTCAACTATGTGGCGAGATGTCTAGAATGTCAGCAAGTGAAGGCTTAACATAGACATCCGACAGGATTACTAAATCCATCCAGGAGGTCATTTATATGGACTTCATTGTTAGATTGTCACTGACGGCGAGGAGGCATGACTCAATTTTCATGGTAGTTGACACTAACGAAGGGTGCACATTTTATCCCTATGTGTACCATGTATCAGGTGCTAGACATAGCTAGATTTTTTATCAATGAGATAATGAGATTGCATGGTGTGCCTAAGAGGATCATATATAATCAAGGATCTGTGTTTACAAGATGATTTTGGACTTGTTTCCAAGAGGCCTTGGGAACCCAAATTAACTTTAGTATTGCATATCACTCGGAGAAAGACGGACAGACAGAAAGAATGAACCAAATATTGGAAGCCATGTTGCGTATGTACGTGATGGACCAACAGAATCAAATGGAGGAGTTCTTGCAATTGGTAGAGTTTGCATACAACAACAGTTATCAAAGCACCATTAAGATGGAGCCATTTGTGTTTCTTTATGGGAGACCGTGTCAGATGCATTTGAGTTGGGATCAACTTGAGGATAGGGTCTTGGTAGGACCATAAGAGATCCAAGAAATGGAAGAAAAAAAGAAAATGATAATACAAAGGATTAAGGAAGCACATGATTGATAGAAGAGCTATGCCGATGCACATCGCATTAACCATAGTTATGAAGTTTGCGATCAAGTCTTCTTGTAGGTGAAACTGCACAAGAGTTCGATCAAGTTTGTAAAGGGTGATAAACTCTATCCTAGGTTCTTGGGACCTTTTGAGGTTGTGGAAAAGAAGGGGCATATGGCCTATTAACTAGCCTTGCCTCATTCTTTGAGGCATATGGATGATGTTTTTCATGTATCTGTTTTGAGACATTATGTTAGCGATCCTACAAATGTATCTATTTTGAGTTCTTTACAGGTATCGAACAAGGGTATGCTCACGGTAAATCCAATCCACATTTTGGACCATCACATTCGACAGTTATAACATCAAACAGTCGATCAGGTCAAGGTCCAGTGGAACAATTATAGTACACACTTGGCTACCTAGTGTTATCACTCCAAAAGTCACCCTAGATTGTAATCAGGTGATCTTGGTAACATCAAAATATTTGTAAATGTACATCAATTTTTAAAAGGTCAGATGGACAAGACTCAAAATAACAAGATTTTAACTCAGAAATCTGGGCTAGCATGCACAAGAAAATGAGGTCTTGATTAGCTTCAATCAGTTGTTTAAGGATAAATATGAGTAGAGGGAAGACTTGGTGAGAAGAATGAACAAGTCTGCTATAAGCATCAAGCCTTCTAGCATCTAGGTGAAGAAAATATTAGTCACAAGATCCTCTTGAAACTAAACTTTAAGACCTTGAAAACATTTAGAGTAGCATCATAATTAAACATCCATTATAATACAACTATAACATCTCACAAGGATCCTCCATTAATGAGCATTCAGAGTAAGAAGAAATAAGAAAATGAAGAGAAGCTAACCTCCATTAATAAAAAAGTCTCAAGTCCAATACATAACCAGAGCACAGACCACTCAGTCAAAATATTACAACTCGGGAGCCTTAGATCAACCATTCAAACCCTTTTCCTTCATTTGGAACATCGATTTATAATAAAAATGAAAGGCAACAGTTGGAGGTGCGAGCTGGCCTTCCTCACATCGGATTCTCCAAAAACAATTATCAATTGAACACATGTGCTAACACTTATAAACAAACTTCTATAAAAAAGGAAACGTGTTGGTAACTGATCCAAAAATATTTAAATGACACTTCCTTCCTTGATCTTCATTGATGCGCCTCCTCTTTTATGCCAAGTGTCCTGTAGAGATTGTAAGTTGGTATCATGATGTCAGCTACTATCTCAACCATTTTCCACATCATCAGCCACCTAAAAAAGTAATGAATTTGAAATCCTTGATTCCAGGTGCCAGCTGGTAGTGCCTTTGGGTATCACTCTGAGTAGCGCACCTTGTAACACCTTCATCCAATTTCCTATAATTATGTAGCACAACCTCAAAACTAGACAAGTAGAAAAATAGGTCGCGCCATTATGGTGTATCTCTGCGCAAAATTCATCTCTGCCAGAAATTCGGTAACAAATTTAGGTAGTGTGTTGTGGAATCCACAGCGCCTAGGAGAGTTGGTAGTGCACTGTGAGATTTATAGCACCCAGGAGAGTTGGTAGCACCCATTGTTATCTCTTCTGCAGATTCCGCAGTGCACCCCCTCTGCACCTCCATGCCTAAAAATGATGGAACATGTGAGAAATTGGGATCATCATCATATATATCATGGCTACATTCATGACATGGATTTGTGCTTTGGGATGTGGACTCATCTTGAGTTGAATGCGTGGCTAACATAGGAATTTGGAAATGTAATTTTAACTTGTGGCTTAACTCTTAGACTTAGAACATTGCAATAGATTTGGTTTTTGGGCATATGTAACATGGTTTATGATAATTTGATAGTAAGACACTTAAGTG